>WTSP01013641.1:0-24094 GCA_025331215.1 Actenoides lindsayi | reverse complement strand
CCCGCCACCGTCCCCCCCGCCCGGGGATGCCCAGAGATACGGGCCAGTCCGCCCCGGCCGCATGCCCTGTGGGGCTGGGGGAGCGTCGCTTGGGGCCCCCCGGGACACGTGTGCGTGTGGGGGACCGCGGGTGGGGCTGCGTGGGATGGAGCGGGGTCCCCGGCGGGCAGAGCACCCGGCACCCCCTCTGAGACTCGGGGCCGCGGGGGGTGCACAGGGGCCCCCTTCGCCCGCGGGCAACCACACGGCCCCCCACGCGTCGCGTCCGGAGGATCCCAACTGCACAGCCCGCCCCGCGCCCCCCGCCTCCCCGGTCCCCGCTTCCCTCCCTCGCAGCTGCATGCCTGCAGGGCCGGCTCTGCCTGCGGCTGCTGCCGGCGCCCCGGGTGCCCGCGCCCCCCCTCCGCTGTACCTCTGGCACATAAAGACCCCGCTGAGGACAAACTGAGACAGCACCAGCGCCGCCTGCCCTGTCTCTCTGTGGGCCCCGGGGTGCCGGTATCCGCCCCGTGTGCCGGCAGCACACAGCGAAACCCCCGCCGTGGCCGAGGGAGGCGAGGCGGCCCAGGCATGCTGGAGGCGACATCCCCGTGCGGGCAGCGAAGTCCCGTGGCCGCGCTTCCCCAACACCCCCGGGGAAGCAGCTTTCGCACCCGGCCGCCGCCGCCGCCGCCGCCGGGCTCCAGGGTGGCCGGTGGCGGCGGGCGGACAGACCCGGGGGGCGCGGCCCCGCCCTCCGCACACGCCCCTCCTCGCGCTCCGCCCGCTGCTTGGTCCCGGGGGGGGGTGGAGCGCGGGGCCTCGCGCTTACCCCGTGCGGTCACTTCCGGGCCGGACCGGAAGCGCCGCGCGCGCGGCCGGATTTGAATCGCAGGGCGCCGCGCGGCTCCTCCGGTCCCGGTCGCGGGCCCAGTCCCGTGGTCCGGCCCCGCCGAGCCCCGCCATGCCCATCCGGGCCCACTGCACCATCTGCTCCGACTTCTTCGACAACGAGCGGGACGTGGCGGCCGTGCCCTGCGGGCACACCTTCCACCGCGCCTGGTGAGCGCCGCGCCGGCTGCCGGGCCGGGGCCGCCGGAAGGAACGGGGTGTGCGGTGTCAGCCCCGCAGGGGCCGCGGGTTCCTCTAGCCGGGGCGAGCCGGTGGCCGTCCCGCCCGGCAGCCCCTTCCCCCTTCCTCCCGGCCGCTCTCCTTCCAGCTGCTGCGGGTGCTCGCCGCTCTGCGGGTGCCTGCTGCGCTGCCCCGCTCGGGCTCGGTCGCCGAGAGTCCTGCCTCGCCTCTCCGATCGGCGCGGGCCTTTGGCAGCCGCAGCGGCGCCGATTCCGCTTTGCAGGGGTTTAGAGGAGATCGTGGAGCTGCTGCGGGAGCCTCGGCTGCGTTGTCTCCTCTGCCCGTGGCCTCCCTTCTCCGGGAGGGCCGGTGCCAGTAGATTGCTCCTACACGGGGTGTTTATCTGGAAGGAGCAGCGTTAGATTATGAGTGAAGCCTCCCAGGCAATTTCATGCTTTTGGTAGAACTGTTTTGCAAGTGTTTGTGTTGGAAGGAAATGTGTTTTTTGAGGAAATCAATTCTGTGTGTGGAGAGGGAGCGGGCACCTGCTTTTCTGGCTAACTCAGAGAAGGACCGCTGCTCGCAGGTGTGATGGTCACCTCTTAACCAGTGGCACAGCTCAGGCTCGCTCTCCTCTAACAACCCACAGAGGAGGGAGAGCTTCCAAAAGTAACCTGCCAGCTCCAGATTGTTACCCTGCTCCAAAAATAAACTGTTCTGAGTGTGACGTGATGGTTTGGTTGCAATTTGTAGCTCTTCTGGGAGCCCGACAGGTTTGCGTTCATCATCTCGGAGCAGAGACTGGCACGGTCTCCCTTCCTCCATGGATGCACGTTCGGCATCAGCAGCACCCTTTGGAGCTGGCCAAACCAGGGCTGTCTCGGCTGTTGTATCCTGATATAGCAGCTCTTGTGCCACTCCGCGTGTGGATCCGTTTACTCCTGTGAAGCTACAGTTATTCAAAGGCTCTCTCGGGGAGATCAGAGCTCTGTAAAAGCTCTGCCCTGGTAAAGATAAGCTCGCATGCTAAATTCAGCTGGGAATTGTCTCTGAGTCAAAGGTAGAGTGCACGTGCTGGAACATGGTGTTCCTGTTGGCCGCCCCGCTGCAATAAATCCCTTTTTCTACTTTTTAAAAGGGAGTCGCATCCTACTGTCTCCTGGTGAGATGGGGGGGGGTCTGGGAGTGGCACTCCTGGATTTTAAGGTTTTACTGTGTTTTCTTTTCCTTTCTCAGTCTCACCCAGTGGTTTGACACAGCACCGAGCCGGACTTGCCCGCAGTGCAGAATCCAGGTAAAGCTATCAACTCTGTACATGTCTGTATTTCTATGGCACGGGCCTGTGGCAACACAAGTAAAAGGTTCATGGTGTGAAGTGGAGAGAACTCTCCCCGAAAATATCTTCCCAAAGACTTAGAAGGTGCTGTTGCTTTAGCTACCCTTCTGATCAGAGCGGTGGTCCTGCTGCTGTCTGTGCTGTAGCTTCTCTAGGAAGGGCCTCTGGCTTTTCAGTGGTTTTTATTTAGTCCCAGTAAGTATTGGCATAATGATAGAAAGGGCTGGAAGGGGTTAATCAGGACATCAGAGTTGCATTTCTCGAGTGCCCTGCTGCTCACCATCAGGTAAGCAGCCCATTCCGCCGCATGCAGTTCGTATAATCGAGTCCTTGCTTTGCAGCACTGGGCCCTTTCTTGAGAACAGCAAAAGCTGGGGAGGGAGGGAGGGAAGGAAGGATGTGCTCTGCTTCAGAGATGGGCAGCCAAAGCTTGGGGATCCAGTGGCTTAGCTGGGACTTGAACTTCTTTGAAGTCACTCGTGTCACCAGCCTTGGTGCTGCCAGTAGATCTTGCTGTGTGATGGCTGCAGGAGACGTTGCCTCACACTCAGATGTAGGTTTTTAGCCAGCTGCAGCTTTGGCTTGTTCTGCGTTTGTGCTTCTTTCTTCCTCTCAAGGTCTTGGCCCTTGTTCCTTCCCTGACTTGTTGATTCCCTCTGTTCTTCACTGCCTCTTACATCTCTGGGTTACCATGGAGTTATCGCGAAATAACATCTTATGGAGCAGTAACTATGCAATTAGCTGGTGTCATGACTGTATATAATACTTAGAACACAAAGCTGTAACTGCATGGGGGAGGTGTGGAGAGCTATCAAATTCAATTACGGCACCTTCTGCCTGCAGAAAGCAGCACGTACTTCTGTCTTAGGATTTGGCATCGTGTTAGCTCAGCGTCAGCTGCCTGGGCCTTAGCTGCCAGAGAACAGACTGCACTTGATTCAGAAATGCCTGAATCTTTCTGCTGTGGCTCAGGAGCTTGTCTGGAGTCATGCTCCCAAAGCTGAGTGGGGGGTCTGCTGCTGTGCTGATGAGGTAAAGCAAAGCATCACCACTAATGGTGTCGAGCACGTGATCTGACTTGCCTTTCATGGCCTTGTGACAAGATGGTACCTTCTTTCTTACCCGTTGTGTTTCCATTGTGTGCCCATTGACCTCTTCTGTCTCTTGTGTTTAGGTCAGCAAGAGACACATCATCAATAAGCTGTTTTTTGATGTTGTCTTGGAGGAGCAGACAGCACCAGATGCAGAGACCTTGCAGGTAACCTGACTGGCTAGTTCTTATGTGGTGTGATGCTTCAGAATCTTGGGAGCATGGTCTGGGCTGCTGGGTCTCTTCTAGCAGCTGCTTACTGAGATGGTGCTTGCTGTGCTGTGCTCATGTTTCAGACCTGAAGCATATCAGTGTCTCCTGCCTGTCTCTGTTCTCCCTCTTGCTCCTCACCTGGTCACAGCTCTGTTATAAGGAAGTCTCCATATGGTGGGTTAGAGTTCCCCCTGACCCAATCTCCTGTGGCGACTGAAGAAGCCTCCTACTTCAATGCTCTTCTTTCTCATTTTCCCCTTACCTGGAAACCTCCTGAAGCAGCATCAAATAAACATCCAGCTGCTTCTTCTCTCTTGGATCTCAAAGCCTTGGGGATGAGGCTACAGAGCTTTTCCAACAGGCAGGAGAAGAAAAATCCCAAATGCCGTGAACTGCTGGTGGTGTCTGTGGCTCGGTTGCCTGTGAGACCTGCTTAGTCCCTCTGGAAAGAAGGGGCTGTTAAAGAAAGTGCCACCTCCTCATTTCCATGCAGCTGGATTTATCTGGCCAGGCTGGAAGGAAATGCGCCAGGGTAGTGACAAAGTCTTGGCTCCCCAAGAGAAATTAGGAAAGGGACTGCTTCAAGCTGCACCAGCAGTGGTGGGCAGCATCCTTGGGGAGAACGTGGCTGGAGTTGGTATGCTGGGTGATGTTCTCCAAGTGCCACTCTTGGGTGTGGAGAGCTGGGGGTGAGAAGGGCTGAACGCAGAGCAGCTGCTCCACATTCTCCTCCTTTGTTCCATGTGGATTAAGCACGGCTCCTTATGTCTTGGAGTTATCTGTTCCAAAAAAAAAAAAAAAGTAATTGGTTGTGGTTGACCTTGGTATAATGGGATGCCTGTACCCTCTTGTGTTTAGCATCGGCATGTGCAGCAATTACCATAATTAGTGGTTGCCATGACAATGCTATATGTATATCGTATGTTTTTAAAATAAAGGCAGCCAGACTATAATGTCAGTAGCACTGTCGTTCTCAGAGATCGCTGAGAGGGAAACCGAAGGCCGAAGTACGTGTGCCAAGGAAATGGAAAAGCATCTCCAGGCACTTGAAGCTGTGTGCCTGAGAAGCGAAGCAACAGCTTGGAATGGATAAATGTTGCCTTTAGTATATATTCAGGTCTGTTCTCACAAGTCTAAATAGATGAGTGACTTGGAAATAGGTTGACTGGAGAAAATCACCCTAGAAAAGCTTTCTGTTTCCTCTCACCCCCACTCCAGGGTCTAAGATGGGTTCCTCTCTAGGTGGGCTGGGCTGAATTGCTGCTCCTTGCTAAATGGCAGGATTGTGGAGCTGCTCTTGCATGACAATCTTGCTGGTAACTCATCATGCTACAGCAAAGTTTGTTGTGTGTCCACTGGGACAACATCTAGTGCTGAGCATGCAGTTTTCTGATTGAGCCCTGTGGTCGCTGTCTAATGGGAAAGAACCAAGTATTTTCTGTGTAGATTAGTGGTGTTAGTTTGTATGGGTATTTACTGCCCTCTACACTGATTCATGTTGCTGCTGGACTGATGCTGGTTTTTCACCAGTCCCATGTTGTTTGCTGCCTTGTTTCTGGAGGACCTGGAGCTCCTTAGGACCATGGGTGATCACGAGTGGTATTTGGTATCTGTCTGGACTGGACTTCTGTCTGCGATGGGGTATCTGATTCTGGCCTGGGCAGCAGTTCAGCAAGGTAAACACATAGTGGACCATCCCCAGACACTTTAGAGGCCCAGAAAAGAATTGGTGACATCCTCAGCCAGAAGTGATTTTTACCTGAAAAAGCCTCCAGATCCAGGGTTTGTTCCCATCCACTGCCTGTCCTTCCAAGAGCCTGGCTGTAGAGTGGTACTTGGCTCTGTAATCAACGAGCTGTGTCTGTGCGGGCTGCAGATGTCCTGAAATGAACATTTGGCTTCCTGCCGTGACAAGGTTGGACTGGGGTGAGGGAGTGTGCTTCAGCGTACTAGAAAACAGAGTGTATAGCTGTGGTCTGCTTGTCATCTTGGGGAGACAATGCTTGGGATGCTCTTCTGAGAACCAGCCTTATGCATCCTGTTATAAGTGGTTGGAAGAGCTGCCTCATAATCTGAAACCTTTACCAAATTATCTTTTGGATAATAAATGTCTTCAGTGCTATTCCTCAGTCCTGCTTCTGCTCTGAAATGTGAGCTGTCAAAGGAATGCTGGGGCTGCTTTGCTTTCCACCACCAGGCATCAACTTCACTTGAAACACCAGAGGGAACTGGGTTCCCTGGAGTAGCTGCAGACCCCAGGCTGAACACTGTGATGTGCCCAAGTGTTTCTGGGTGCCGAGCCTGTGTTTGTCCTTTATTGCTCTTAAAGATGGTCCTTGGTGGTCAGAACAATCTCCATGTGGCTGTTCCCAGGGCAGGAGGAGAGTGAGTTTTGGAGTGTAATACCTCGGTGAGGCTGTCTAGAACCTGGCACTTAACATTTGCTTGTGATCTGGGGAGCCAAGAGCCCTTCTTCAGCTTGTTTGGCTTGGTGAAAAGGAGGCAGGACAAGGAGGATTTCTGCCTGTAAGCTGGAGAGGGTAGAAACCTGGGAGGGCAACTCTCTGTGGTCAGGATAAACTCTTGTTTAATCTTGGAAAAATGTGGTCTTGTAACTGAGGCTAGCAGAGAGAGGAGAGCTTCTATCAGAGGAGAGAAAACTGGAAGCAGCCTTTAGAAGCTGTGGTGGAGGATGAGGGCTTTCAGATTAAGTTGATGAATGAGGTAATGTTACAGAGCTGCCCGCAGTAGCCCCAGATTTCTTTGCTCTCATGCTAATTAGCACATCTTGTGAGCCCACTAATCATTCCTGAATAGGACTCTAAGGAAGCTACTCCAGAATAGTTCTAGCAGCAGAATTAACTCCATGTCAGCCCTCCAGCTGTTGTCCCCCCGGGGGCAAATCCAAGCCAGCTCTGCTAGGCTTTGCGTTTAGTCCCTTCTGCTTACTGAGCTTTACATCCCATATTCTTTCTCCTGCCTGTGTCGCTGCTAGCGGAGCTTTGCTCTGGTCCCCTCAGATCTGTGGTCACTGGCAGTGCTATTCTCAGCTCAGATTTGCATGTAGCGTTCCGGGTTGCACAGATTTGTGTGCTCTGCTTCAGTACTGTGTTGGCATTTTATTGTGGTTTTATTCCACTGCAGTTCCTGCCTGACTTGTTATGTGCTTTCCTCTGCAGTTCTCTAACACAGCTTTTTAAGTCATGTTCTGTTGACTCTTTCCTGTATCTCTCTCTTGCTCTGTCTCTTTTTTTTTTTTATCATATATTATTTATAGAGAGCCTCTCCTTGTAACCTCTCTACATTTCCTTTGACTATTTGCTGGTGTTCATAAGTTGTATCACTTCATTTTCTATTCTTTAAACTATGGGACATTTGCTCCCTCTTCCTGATCCTTAATGAAGGTGTTAAAAACACTCGACCTTCCCCAGAGCCTTGTAGCACCCAGGAGATATGTGCCCTCAGTTTGTTGGGGATTGGTTTACTGGTGATCTGTTCACGGCCATTCAGCTGAGCTGGTGGCTCTTCTCAGCATCCTGAACTGCAGTGGCTTGAGCATCCGTTAGCATGCTAGCTGGTGCCTTTGGATTGTATGCTTTCCAGACATTCGGGTGTGCCCTCCTGTCCTCCACCTGCACCCAACCGAAGTTCACTTCAGTCCAAAGCAACTCTCAATCCGCTTAGTCTGGCGACTTCCCTGCCTTATTGCCTTGTTTAGGTAAGATGTTATAAAAATTGTTCCTGTCTGATTTCCTGTGTTTCCCTGAGAGCTTTCCAAAATTATTCAGCTCAAACAAGATGACTGACAGTGTGAGAAACACAAGGTTGACAAGGCTAAGATGAAACTGGGATCTTCTCCCCCTGAAGAATGCCAGTTGGAGGTGCTCTCTGCGTTCCCTGCCATAGTCCTTGGTGCTTGCTGTTGCCACATTCCCTTCTTAGCACCTGGCTGGTGCAAGTGTCCCGCTGAAAAACTTCTTGGGTCCTTCTAAGATCTGGTGAAAGCTCCTCTGCAGGGTGTTTACTAATTGGGTTTTCTGTGTTGTGTTTCAGAATGAACTGGACAAGGTGAAGGCTCAGCTCTCTGTGAAAGGTGAGTTCCATCTGTCTTGCAGGTGATCAGCAGCCCATGGTCTGTGGGTTCTGGGCTCTGTCTGTGCAAGGTGGCTTGCCCAGGCCTGAGGAATCCCTGTACAGAGCCCACCCCTCTCTGAAGCTGAGGGCATGGTGCAGGCTGCAAAGCTCTTGCCAGAGCAGCTTCTTCGGAGCTTTTTCTGAGGCAAGACCACTCAAAGCTTTACAAAGCTTGTATGACAGCCAGAGTCCATGGCCTGGCCCATCTCTGCTGTAACTGAGGAGCTCTCTGCAAGTTTGGAAACAAATAGCAGTTTTTTTGCCCCTTTTCCTAACCACAAGCTGCAGAAGTGCAGAACACTCCTATCTGGAGCAGGCTTGCTGAAAGCAAACCCCTTGATTTGCTCGCTGGGAAGCTCACAGCTGCATATGGCAAAGGCTCATTCCCTCTAACAGCTGAGGGGGGGAAAGTGGTGCCCAAGCAGCAGTGGTAAGGCTCTGGATTTGTTTGGCTGCTACAGTGCCACATGTGTCGTGCGAAGAGCATATGGAGTTCAGCGTGTGCGCGCGCTTCCATTTTCCCATCTTTAATTTTAGAGGATGTTTGAGGGAGGCAGGAAAAGCAAAAGCCCTGGAGACTTGTCGATGGGTTTTAAGCATCGTCTGTAGGCAGCCTGTCATCAGAACATGAGTCATGAGCAGCGAAAGGAAAATGTCAGTCTGAGTGACAGAAATCTGAAGACACACTAGCAGAAGGGGGGGGGGAATATTTTAAAGAATGCTGGGGGCTCACCCACGCCCTGAGAGTCGTCTTTCCTCTGCCTTCCCTGCGTGCACGAGACAGACATGAATAGCCAGTAGATTGAGGATTCAGTCCTTAGCCTGAGAGCAAAATTGGACAGTCTGCACATCTCTATTCTGAGGCCCATATTCTTGCCAGCTTGGTTGAGTTTAGTGACTTGGTAGAGAGCCAGATCTTTTGGCGAAGGTGGCTGGGATTCTTGCTAGGATGTTATCCAAGAAAAACTGCTTGAAGGCCTGCTCATCTTCTCGGCTTCTGGTGAGTAGAGGTTGGATTTGACATTCCCTGTCCCATTCTCATTTCATGTTGGAAATGAGAAGCTCCTTCCCACCTCCAGCCTCTTTTGCTGTGGGCACTCTGCTCTCTGGTGGTTCTTGTGTATAAATTCTTCCCTTGAAGTGCTGCGTGCTGTAGAGGAGCTGTGCGATTGCCAGACTCTGATCAGCTTGCAAATGGCTCTAGAGGTGCTGAGCTCCCAGCAGACCCAGCAGGCGCTGTGGGAGGCATGCTGAATGAGCTGGAAGCTCATTCCCACAGCATGGGGAGGTTTGACTCCTGCCATCTGCCTCTGGGCAGCTGGGAATGGAGGAGGGGGAAGCCCTAACTCTTTTGGTGGATGTGGAGTCCCTGCAAACACAGTGGAGCATCTCCAGGCTCTGCTGCCTCTTGTGAGGAAGGGTTGTTCAGATCAACGGAGGAAAAAAAAATGCTAAGAAAGAAATGTTTCCCCAGCTGCCTGGGTACTTCTGCTGAGATGTGTTCCTCTCCTTTCCTGTCCCATGTGGCTCTTTTGCTGTCTGAGCCCTGAAGCGGCACTGCAGGTTGTGCTTCCGTGGGATGTGCTGATAGAATTTGAGAAGGGAAAAAGCTTTTAGGAATGGTCAGGCTGGAGCCATGGATGGTTTTAGCAAAGATGGAGGGTGCTGAGCTGAGAACTTTACCCTGCTCTCAGCAGGGTTAGTCAGAGGGGTTGCTGATTTCCCGTGCTGCCCAACTGGTTTGAGCTTTTCAGTAACGCTGGCTGTTAGGTCTGTCAGCTTCTGATGATGGTGGTTGTTTTGTGAGTTGTTCTCCCCTTATCTTGACAAAAACACATTGAAATCTGGTAGTGTTTTCCACCACCTTCTCTCTGGTCATCAGAGGAACCTGCTTTGTTCCTGGATTGCCTGCTTGAGAAAGGGCAGCAGGACTCAAGAGCTTTGTGATCCGCAAAAAGCGGGCGCTCTGGGGAATCTACTGAAGCTGTTGCATGTCCTGTGAAGTCCCCAGTACCCAGCAGAGCTCCGCTTTACTGCCTCTTACCCTTTGCCGTCAGCGCGGTGGTGAGGGTAGGCGCAGCAGCGTGGTGACGCAGCCGCCCAGCAGATCGCTGTGCAGAGCTGCCTGACAGCCCCACAGGGCTTTCCTGCACCTAAGGCTCCACGGGGAGGGGGTGGGCTTGGGGCCCACCTCTCCAGCTCTGCCACAGCTTGGTGTGACTTCACAACAGTTTTCCCTGTGCTAAGCCTGGCTGTGAGAGCAAGCAAGAGTTAAGATGCATCAGCTTAATGCTAGCAGGGCTGGCACTGGAAAGCTATTAAAGGGAACTTGTTATCTTTAGTAAAGAAAATCTTGAAGCCTGCTGGCACTGGGAGAAGCAAGTGCTCAGTGCAGACCCTGGTGCAGACTATGAGTAGGGAAATGGCTCTCTGCAGAAATGACCAACTCCAAGCAGCTTGGAGCCTGAGCCTGCAAGCAGAGTCTGTTTGTTGTACTCCTGTTGCTGTGGGGCAGTTGAAGTCTGAGCTACTGGGCCATGACCTTTTCCTTTTTCTCTTTTTTTTTTCGTTCATTCTTTCTTTTCCAGAAAAAGAAAAGCGGGAATGCCAGGCTGTTGTGGATGGGCTGAGGGACACTCTGGATGTGCGCAACGCCACTATAGAGTCACTCCAGAAGGTGCTGGGAGAGACAGAGATGCTGTGCTCCTCTCTCAAGGTACCCTTTCCATCCCCAGCAGGACTTCAGCACTGAATATTGCACAGTCGGGCTTAGTTCTCTTGAAGATCTCTGCAGGCCCTGCTAATAAAGAGTTTATCCTGGTGGGATTTTGCATCTGGTGCCTCTAGACTCCTGTATCCTTGATCTCTGAATGACAGGAAGGCAGTGGAGCTGGGTTTTCATTTTGGTTTTATTAATCTGAAGCGAGTGGTGTTGCTGGTGTCGAGGTCCTGAGCGCGCTCCATGTGGGGATGATTCAGAGGCGTAAAAGCCAGGCCTGTGGCTGCGTGCCCAAGGCAGAGGTGGCTGTGGGGGGGGGGGCAGACGCCAGCCCAGCCTGAGGGATGCTGGCTGAGCCTTGCTAATGAAGTGGCAGTGCTGATCATAAAGGTAGCAGCGTGAACTGAGAGCGGGAGCCGGCCCCAGCGCCCCATTGCCGAAACACTGGCTCCCTGCGGTAGAATGTTCTTCTGAAATGGGTTTAGGCCAGGCGGGATTTAAGGAAAATTAGTTTCTTAGTTTGACTGGAGGAGAAATCAAACTGAAATATATGGAGGGGGAGTTGCAAGCTTCAGCTGAGTGGGATTTGATCCAGCTAACTCTTCGGTCTCTGTGCTGTTGCCAGGGCTTTCATTTGGTTAGGTTAGTAATGTGTGAAGTCCAGGGATCAAACATTCCTGTTGTGTTTCAGCATGCGGTGACTCAGGATGTAGTCACGTACTGTGCGTAAACAGCAAGTGGAAGAGGGTAAGAGCAGGAGCTGCTTTGTTGGGGTGTCTTGTAGTAAGTGGAGTGACTGTGCCTTAGTGGTGTGCTGGGCTGGGCAGCCTCTGCTGTGTGAAGATGATGTGCCTGTCACAAGAAGGTGGGTTCAGGTAGGTGGGGTTGTGAGCTGCAGGCTGAAAGGCAGGGTAGGGGTCAACTGCACTTCCCAAGATCTCTGCCTCTGACCCAATGGTTCAAACATGATTCTTTCATTGTGTTCCTTGACCTGCAAGGAACTCCCCAGGGGAGCTTGTAGATGGGTTGTCTTGATGTAAGCCACCTACAGCTGGGCTCTGAGAGGACCAGTCTTAGCAGTCTGCCTGATGCTAGCGATGGGGTGCTCTCACAGGGCAGAAGACGACATACAGTATTCCTTGTGCCAGACAGGTCTTGCTGGGATCCAGCACAACTTGTTTTGCCTGACCATGGGATTATATCCAATCTGCTTAGGTGTAAAGTGCAGCCTCAGTCTGTGCCGTGCCAGAGTTTCTCCGGGGAGTACCAGTGTCAGGATAGTTCTGATGCTCTCTGTTTCTGCAGAAACAATTGTGACAGTGGAAGCTGGTGCTTGCTGCTCAACTCAGTGTCTCTGTGCTTGGTTTTCCTGCCTCAGCACCTCGGGAGGAGGCTCTGCAGTTGTCTTGCCTGTTGCAAAACCAGAACATTTGTATGCTTAAGTCTTTTTGATGAAAGCTGGGCAGGGCAGAAGGATTAGGGACCTGGAGGTATCTTTTCTGTGGTGTACAGGGTTTCCCAGAGGAATGCCAAGCACTGTCTTATACTGCATCGTTAAAGATTAAAGCACTAAACTTCTGCAGTGAAAATACAGGCTTAACTAGCTGTGACGCAGGTCAAGCCCACAGACTGCGAGTCGTTCCTGTCTTCTAGCACTGTCAGCTGCTGCTGAACCTCTGCCTGAGAGTTTGCTACTGTTTCAGGCTCTCTGAGACAAGGGCTTCTGCTTCAACCTGGCACAAAATGCTGCTTTGGGCAGCTGAAGTAGAGAGCACTACTTAGGAAGATCCAGAGGTGGGCTCTGCTTAAGCAAGAGCAACATGTGAGCCTGTAACACTATCCCCTCTGAAGTACCAGCAGTTTCTCATCCGTTTGGTCTCTAAGCTAAAATCCTTTAACTTCTGCATGGAAGGGAATTTTATGAGGTGACAGTCCTTGTCCAAGCCTCTCCCTGGAGTCAGCACTGTGCTGAAAGCAGACCCTTCTGAAGGTGCTATTCGCAGTGCCCAGGTGCACAGTCTAAACCTAGACCACACAAATGTATTGGAATGGTACTAATTCAAGCCAGCTTTACCTTGTCCTCTGCCACACTGCAGATCTGTGCTTTTTCATCACGGCTGAGGCTCTCTGTTACTGCTGCCTGCTACTGGAGAGCCTGGAAAGGTGGTGGCTGCCAGAGGCTTGCAGCCTCTCCAGGCAGGTGAGAGGAATTCCAAGGTCGATGGCTAGCATGGCTGAAGTATTTCCAAAGAGACCCACTCTGCATTCCTATGTATGCTCTCAGCAGCTAATGGCAAGGAGAAGGGGGAAGCTAAATCAAAAAGATCAGCTGTGCATGGAGAAGAAAGCGATAGTGAGGTTTGCTTGCTGTGGACTCCCTTGCTTTTGAAATTCAAATGGTTGCTGTGGACAGGGTACTGCACAGCCCCCCAAATGCTCCCGCTCCCAGCAGAAAGGCATCTGTGACACGGTTTCAGCACCAGACTCATGCTGCAAGGAGCGCTGAGACCCTGCTGCACTCGCAAGGAGCGGAGCTTGGGGTGCAGCGGGGAGGAAGCTAAATTCACTGTAATCCTGGGCTGCTGAGGTGCTGATAGCATTAAAAGCCGATGTACGCTCCCAGCTGCCCGCAGTGCGCATAAGCCAGGATGTTTCTCTAACAATCCCTGGAGCCTCCCTAACGGTCTGTGTGCACTTGCTTCTCTGCAGAAGCAGATGAAATTCCTGGAGCAGCAGCAGGAGGATAACAGAAGTTCAAAGGAAGAGGCTCGCCACCTGCGAAACAAGCTGCGAACCATGGAGCGGTGAGATCCTGGGCGCTCCTGGGCCTTGCAGGCTGGGCTGTGTGCCTCTCCCCTGGTCTGAAAGGGAGGGAGAGGTCCTGCTATGCTTTCTGTAACATCCACCTTGACATGCTGCGCCATCTTACCCCCATGAAGGTGGAAACTGCTGCATTAACAGGCTGGCCATTGCCTGTCCGTGCTCTTGTCCCTATGATGTTTCCAGCCAGCTTCTCTGCCTAAACAGCCTTGCTGCTTTAGGGACAACAGATAGGACAAGAGGAAATGGCCTCAAGTTGTTCCGGGGGTGGTTTATGTTGGATATTAGGAAAACTTTCTTCCCCAAAAGGGTTGTCAAGCCCTGGCTCAGGCTCCTCAGGGCAGTGGTGGAGTCCCAATCCCTGGAGAGGTTTAAAAGCTGTGGAAATGTGGTGTTGAGGGACATGGTTTAGTGGTGACCTGGCAGTGCTGGGTTAATGGTTGGACACACTGATCTTAAGGGTCTCTTCCAACCCAAATGATTCTATGGTTCTAAGGTATGGCACTGTGTGCAGTCTGGCCTCATGTCTGGTGCTCTGTGTGCCTTTCCTCTTACCAGAGGCCAACTGGGGCAGAATTCCAGCCCAGGAATGCAGTCAGGCACAGGGCTATAGGGCCCAAGAGCAGGGATGTCAGCCCCACGTGCTATGTGTGCATACAGTTCCCCCTTCTCTAGACTGCCCACGTAATGCTACTCTTCCCTCACAGAAAGCCCTGCTTGTGGAGCCGTTGTCTTCCCCCTTGATGTCTGGAGGGCCTACAGTAGGAGCTTAGGCTGCACCAGCTTCCTGGGGGAAGCAACGCTCCAGTCTCTTTCCCAGCACTGTTTGTGACTCATGAGCTGAGGGTAGGGTTGTTTTGTTTGGTTTTTTTTTGTGCAGGATTGAGCTGTTGCTTCAGAGCCAGCGCCCCGAAGTGGAGGAGATGATCAGAGAGATGGGAGTCGGGCAGGCAGCGGTGGAGCAGCTTGCGATCTACTGCGTCTCGCTGAAAAAGTAGGTGCTGTGGGCTCGGCACAGCCGGCTCGTGCTGCCCTGGGTGTGCCCAGGGAGAACCTTCCGCCGAGTACCGCCAGGCACACAGGCTCTCGCTGCCTGTTCGGGCCTCCACTGGCTTTTGACTGACAGATCCTGGGGGCATAGATTGGAGCCTGTCACACTGAAGTGTTCCTGTTGTCACTGTAGTGACATGTGTGTCACCATGGGAACTGTCTCCAGAGTTGTCAGTGCACCTATGAGGTGCTGATGATTATTCCCTCCGTTCCCCTCTCACGCCTGGGGGGAAGTGGGTGGATGAGGGGCTCCAGTTGTACCTCTGCTGCAGAGCACTGTGCAGCTGTGGCCTCGAGCACTGTCTGGCAGGGCAACTCTGCAGTGCTGCCCTCCCCTACCTGGAAATCCATCTGGTCCTGCTGGGCAAACTACAGCTCTTTTTTTTGGGCCTGTTGTGATGGCAGCTGAATAATTGCAGCTTTGATACAAAGCTGTAATGAGGCAAGTGTCCCTGTGGTGTAATTGGGAATGAATGTGCATGGCCAATAGTGTGCAGTCTCTGAAAAGTCATTTAAAGCAACGTCCCCTGTTTGCTGCCAGCATGGAGGCTGCTCTGTTGTCTGTCTGTCTCTTCCACTAGAAACTGAAATGTCTCCAGATCCAGTTTCCATTTTGCTGGTGAAAGCTGTCTGGGCCTGGTTCTCACGCATGGTGTCCTATGCAGCTTTTTTCTACCCTGTGGTGTGTCACACCGGGCAGTGGTGGTACACTCAGCTCTGTTCCCTAAAGGGCTTTGTCTCATGGGTTTTCTCTGGTACCTCTGCAGTTGCAGAGCTTCAAGTTAGGGGTCTTGTCTTGTCTCTGAGAAGTTCTAGATCAATCCTCTTGCAAACAGCATGACTCCTCTGGTCTCTTTGCAGGGAATATGAAAACTTGAAGGAGGCTCGAAAGATGTCTAGTGAAATGACAGAGAAGCTGAAGAAGGAGCTCTTTTCTGTCAATAGCAAGGTAAAGGGAGAGTGAGAGTTTTCAGGGTAACATCTGGTCTGTAGATCCCTATCCATAGGTGTGGCCCAAGCCCTTTGCAGTGTTTCCCCTCCCACACTGAGCACTACTGGAGTGGTACAGGTGATGTGGAAGTGTCATGCTGGGGTTTCAGGGTAAGGGCATGATGCTGCAGCGAGTGAGTGGCTCACTGGTTCCTGTCAGGCGTGCTGTCTCTGGGGACACTGGTGGGGCAGCATGTGCAGAGCCAGCTAGAGTTCATCAGACAGCCTGGACTGGAAGGCAGCAGTGTGCAGGTGCTCCACTGTTTCCACTGGGTTCTGGAAGCAGCACAGTCTTCATCCTGCCTGACTGCTGAGAGCGTGCTAGCTCAGCTGCCAGCCCCTCCTGCTGTAGAATTGTGACCCTAGGAAAGCTGGGAAGGGGTTTGGAGCCAGCACCACTCGAGCGGGACTTAGCCTTGGCTTGGCACAACCACAGTTATACCCAGCCTTCAGCTGATTGAACTGGGCCAGGGCTTCCACATAATGCTGTGCCCAGGCAGGAGAGCTTCCCAAAGCACAGTGAGGACATGCAGGTGGCTCTGCGCAGAGCCTGCCTGGGCTGGTCCTGACCTGGTGCAGAGCTTGGAGCTTCTGACATCTCTGTTGCTGTGATCCCCCTGCTCCAGGCTTAGCTGGGGTCTGTTGGCTCAAGTTGGGAATTGCTTTCTGTCAGTTCTGGTAGCAAGTCCCCATGAACAGTGTGTGCCTGTAGCCCTGCTCTCCAAGGCGCAGGTGTTCCCTGGAGCATCCCCATGTCCAAGCACACAAAGTGAGAGACTGTGGGTGGATTTGGTCTATTTTTGTTACTCAGCCATAGCTGCTGTTGTCCCCTCAAATGGAGAAGGAGGATCTCAGATTGCCGTGCTGCTCCCTAAGGGAGTTAAACCCCTCCACGAGGTGCTGCTGCTGGAAAGGGGCTGCTTCTGGCTGAGTTAGTGCCGAGCTGCAGTCACCAGCTTGCGTCAGGAGGATGCGAGTCAGTGCACTCGGGGCTCCAGGCTTGGCTGACGGAGAGCTGACTGTACCGACACTTTGCGGACTGGCCCAGGCTCCCAAACCCACCGAGGGCTTTGATGTGGGAGCAGTCCACTTCTCAACCCCTGCTCCTGGCATGCTTCCCTATTGAATCAGGCTTGTCCGTGTGCCAGTCCTGCTGATGCACAACCATCCTCCAGCCTGTGGTTTGTAATTCCTGTGCTCTGGTGTGTCCGGAGTCCTGCAGGAATTCAGAATGCAGCCACCAAGTGTTAGAGCAGAGAAAAGCCGTCACCATAAATGCTCGGGAAATGCTCTGGGAAGGATTATGTTGGGCAAGCAGCCCTGGAGATCCCTCTGCAGGCGGCTTGAGGAAATGGGCAGGCATTCTGTCTCTGATAGTGGAGATACTGGTCAGACAGGAAAACTGAGCCCTGAAACAGGGGAAAGAAGCATGTGCTGCAGAGCATGCTGCTGTCAGAGGGGATCTGCAGTCTGCCTTACCTGTGTGTGGTAACCAGTGCTCTGCTGTTTGGGGGGTTTGTTCTGCAGCTGCAGAAAACGGTTTCAGAGTTGGAGACGACAAAGGAGGAGTTAAAAAGCTCCCAGAAGGATCTGAAGAATGCAGACAAGGAGATCTTGGTAAGAATATAATTCCTCGGTCTGCAGTAACTGGCAGCTGGCCATGGCCTGCAGCTGCAAAGCCAGGAGTTATGCTGGCTCTTGCCCAGTGACTAGGTCAATCAGCCTACCTTACCTCTTCAATCTGGCCTGCCCTGAGCTGCACCTGATCCTGATTTATGGAAAAGGGGCAAAGCATCTGCTACTAAATCATTCCTTCTCTTGCTCTCTGCTTTTCCCTCTAGAGTCTGAAGAAGAAAATAGACATCCTGCAGGATACTCTGAAGGTCCCATCTGTAACCAGAGAGACACTCAGTCGACTGGTCTTTGAAAGGTTGGTGGAGTGCAGCCTCAGATACAGGCCAAGGATGAAGATGGCAGGTCCAGAGTAGGAGTTGGGAGGTTAACTAGCTGGGGAGGCAGAGATGTGCTAGTCTGGCAGGCATTGCAGTAGTGCAGTTGTTTTGCCCCTAGTTTGTTGTTGCCTGTTGTTTTTGGGTTTAGTTGGGTTTTTTGTTGTTTTAGTTGGTTTTTTGTTTGCTTGCTGGGTTGGTTTTTTTTGTTGTTGCTGACAAGGTAGTGTTTTGTTTACCTGGACAAAGTATGTATTTTGGAGGGTTTGGGTCAGGATGAGATGGAAGAATGGGCTATGATTTGACAAACTATCACTAAAGCTGCTCTTTTGGTTGCCTTAGAGTTGGCCTTTCAGTAAGTGTGCCCCACTGCAGGGGGACTGCAGGGGGACTGCAGATATTAGCCAATCAGAGAAACTTAGCCTGAAAAATGGCATCTGTTACTTTTTTATCAAGCCCTTTCTTGCGAGGAGCCCATTATATTCCCCCAACCCAGCAAGCTGGGTTGCGTGCACAGTGCAGCAGTGTGTCGGCATGTTCCCCTGGGTGCTGCTGTTATAGCACAGGCCATTTGAAGGTGAGCAGTGGCTTGGGACACTGGCCATAGACTCTGCGATTCGGATTGTCCTTTCTGTGATGGACAAACAGAACGGGGCTCTGATCTTGGCCCCACTGTTACCCTGCAACTCAGTTGTGAAGTGTGCGGCTCTGTCTTCCTCTTGTCTGCTGGGGGGCAGGTGGTGGCCCCTGATGGCTAATACTTTCTGTGGCCTTGCAGCCCTGCTCCTGTGGAACTGCGGCAGCCGAAGCTCCACCGCCCGACCCACAGTGATGAGATCAATCTAGATGCAACTTTTGATGTGGACACCCCTGAACACGAGCCCTGCAGATCTCTCTGCAGCCCTGCAAAAAGGCAGAAGCTTGATAAAAAGCCGTGAGTTTTCCCTCCTCTTTCTGCTTCTAAAGGAAATCAAAGTCTCACTTCTTTGGAAATTGTTGTGTGAGATCAGATAGCTCTCCCACTGCCTGATGTCGTGCTGCAAGTTTCATCGTCATTTGTTTGGCCTTGTCTGTCCTTGCCAGCTCCACTTGAATAATAAATCTCTGATGATTTGCTCCTTGGACTTCTTACAGGCCTCCTGTGGTAAATCTGGCAAAGAAAGTTCTGAAGGAAACAGTGGAGGTAAAAGGATCAGTCTTGATTTTCTGTGTCATCTCTTTGATTCTGCTGTTAATAAGCTTGGGATAAAGGGCCCACTTTCTCCATGTAGGAGATGCTGTTGCCCATAGATAGGCCTATCTAGAGAACCACAGTACATGCTTCAAAGTGCTTTGCTCTACAGTCTCCTAGAAATACTGTATTGCTGCCTCAGGCCTCTTGGAACTGGGCAGGAGAGGGTGGGTGGGGACCCATGTGCTTCTCGGCTGTTCTGCCTCTAATGTGCTTGGTGAACACTCTGTGGGGCTGACTGTGGGGGTCAGCTGAGGGGCTGTTCTCTCAGCCTTGATGGGTGCAGTGTCCTGCCTCCCAGGCACTGTTCCACATGAGCCCTGGTGGGAGCCTTGGAGCTGCTGTTCTTTGGCCTGACATGTGGCACAACAGCTAACCATTACCCTAAATATCTGTCTGTGTTATTAGTGCTCCCTGTATGTGGACTAAATTCAGCTGATCATGCTGGTGAAAGGCCTTTTCTCATTATTTTGTGGGACAGAACTGGGCAGATGATCTGGAGGATGATGCTCTTAAAGGACTGTTGCCAGCATTCATCAGGAACTCTGTTCTCTCCAAGAAGCCATCTTCGGGTAGCTTGCTGGGTCTCCACAAGAACACAGGCACCGTAAGTATGACTGTCCAGTTGGTGAGCTTGTTGAGGGCTGGCACTGCTCACCTCTGTCCTGGAGTGACCCTACAGGAGGAAGCAAATACAGTGTGTGGAAAATAAATCTTGGAGCACGACCTGGCTACTTCCCAGTTCTGCAGAGCTCCAGGGATGACAGATGCTTGTTCCCTTCCTGGCAGCACGCTAAATGGCCCTCCATGGCCCATTCTTCCACCTCCTTGGAGCTTTGGGTGTTTTCCCTGTATTCCTCAGTCCCAGTCATAAAATCCTAACCCTTGCTGTTGCTTGCAAGGCTCAGCTTATTTCAGAATGTGCCCAAGATACCCAAACTTTACTAATACCCTCAGGTCTGTCTTTTTTTTCCAAAGGTGAGGACTTAATACAAGCACTGAGTGTTTCCAGGTGCCTGTAACCCCTCCCCAGAAGCTGCGGCCTGCAGGGCTCCCCCTTCCCCATGATGAGGAGAGGTAGTCAAGGCTCTGTGCAGCTGCTCCAGCCTCATTTCTTTCTCTCTTTCCTAGGTGAGGATGGGGTATGATGGCTTGGGAGGCAGAACAAAGTTCATACAGCCTGTATCCTTTCTTGTGGTTTGCATGGCAGTACTGATGCTGTGGGGACCTCATCTTTGTTCTTCCTCTTTGGTTTCAGCCATCTTGGGAAGTCCTGCCCACCAGTCAACAACAACCCTCAAGGAACCATCAGGTTTCTCTCTGACTCTGAACAAGTCTGATCTCGGCAAAGGCAGCAAGGACCTGAACTTGCTGAGACCATTATCAGAGCTCAGTGATTACAGTTCAGTGACCTTTAGTTTCTGCCCCTTCTATGTCTCTGAAGATTTGTCTGTTTCTATGTGAGTTCAAAGGGACTTGCTGCTCCACAGGCTCTTTCCTTGGGGTTGCTCTACCTTGGGAGGCTGCAGGCTCTGTCTGACGCACCTTTCCCTGCACTGTGTCCTGCATCTGACACATGGGGCAGATCTTGAAGCTGTGATGGATAAGCTTAAATGCTGGTTTGTGTGCCAGTGGGTAGCTTCTGTGCTTGTGAGAAACATTCCTTGACTTGTAGGACAGGAGCATGTCTGAGCAATGTTGTTATGAGTTGGAGGCAAAGCCCAGCCTGTACTTCAGGGAGGTTTTTTTGGGGTGCCAATGGATGGCTAGGTCCCTGGGCTGTGGTTCAGGCTGGTCTGCAGCAGGTATTGAATCCCTTGTGTCCCCAGGGCCTTGGTCTGTATGTTCCTTGACAGTTTTAACTTCAGACAAACCTGTCAGAAATCCGTCCGCTAGCAGTGAGGAGCAGGAAGAAGAATGTCTCCAGGCCAGCATCAGCAGCTCCTTCCATGTCTTCCTCCAGCAGCAGCCAAGCCAGACTGGACAGTTTCCTGCAGTGAGAGTGGGGAGTGGCTGGGTGGCGGTGGTGGGGCAGAGCATGCTCACCCACAGCCTGCCACCAAGCAGTGGCAACCACCACTCTGTGGAGGCTACTTGCTACTTGCAGAGCACCTATGCGGTGTTGTGGTTGAGATGAACTGCCATGAGGAGAATCTTGGCCTTGCAGCAAGCCAACAGGAGGGGAAGCCTATGACAGATGCCTGGCCTGATTTACCCCCCTCATTTTACCTCTCCTTCCTCCTATTTTCATGCAGAATAAACAGTTTTTTCATCTGCTCAGAGCTCTGCAGTTGCTGCTATTGGGCTCTCTGACCTCAGGCGGAACTGCACTACTTGGATGCACCTGCAAGGAGAAGGAACCTGGAGCAACTCTATGCCTGATGTAAATAGTTCCAGGAGTTTCCTGAAGGAAGAATTGTGCAGGGCAGCTCTGGCTGGTGTTGCTGGCGGGTGGCTGCATGTTCATCTGATTAACCACCTTCCTGCTGCTGCAGGGCTCTGTGGGTTGAGGAGACCCACAGACAAGCCTGGGGATGTTCTGCCTTGCCCTGGCCTGGGCCATGAAGGCTTAGTACTGAAACTGCTGACCTGGAGAGGAGGGTGCTGGGGGAGACCCTCTGTCCTATGTGGAAACAGAGGTTAATATGCTGATGTGACCTCTGTTCTTGGCATGTGTTGGTATGAAACTTGTTTGTATAAATTTTTTTTTTTAATAAGTTTATAGGGGTTTTGTTCTTTTGTAACTGGTCTGCACAGTGATTTGAGGGCTTGGAAAGGCCTGAAGTGGTGGAGAGCTGCTGCCTTCAGGGGAGTGGGAAGACTGATGGGGCTGAACCTGCCTGGAGTTCTTCAGCTGGAGACATGATACAGGAGATCCTATGTCACCAAGACCAACAGACTTGGTCCAGTGCCTCACTACAGAACTTTGTACCATACAAATTTGTGACATTTCCCACTTCCCGCTGATTCAGGCTTCCAGTCCTTGGAACCTGGGCTGGCTAAACACATCTACAGGTAATAAAATATACTGCTGTGCACACTTGCTAACACAACTGGCTTCTGAGTGGTTTCCTCCCTAATGAAACACAGGTTGGGGCTGAGCATGAGGTGATGGATGTTCCTGACCTTTCTGAAATGTGTGGTGCCAGGTAGAGAAGAAGAGCTGTGAAGAGCTGTGATGGGGTGAAGCTGTGATGAAGGCAGTGCAGAGCAAGGCCTGAAGAACAGGAGCTGGGCCTTACCTGCAGCACTTAGGACTGACTGTTGAATGACATGGAATGGGGGTAAGAGTCTGAAGGAGCATGAGAAGGGGGTAGGAAACAAGCCTAGGGGGGCTTAAATCAAGTGGAGTTGATTCTGGAGAAGAGAAGCTTGGGAGAAGCTCTACAGGGAGCCTTCTGCATAGTGCAATCATCTCTGAGATAGGTACTTGTGTGGTAAAAAAAAAAAACGACAGACTTGCTCTGTATCTCTGGCCTGAAGCAACTTCAGGGAGACTATTCTAAGAAGGCAGCAGTGAAGGTCTGAGTGCATGGGTAGTGAGGGACATGGGCTTCCATCTTGGGGTCCTGGATAGGTGGTAATGTGCCAGCAGCTGTGAAGGTAGAGCTGGTCCCAGCCTGCAGTGGAGGCTGGAGTTACCTTAACCACTTTGCTGGGTTTTGGTACCAAGGCAGGTTTCAAACAGAGATGGAGTTCCTTGGCTGGGCAGAGCCTGAGCTTGAGCTGCTGCAGGGCTTCTCAAACCTCTGCTGGGGTTTAGGTGGATGTTTTGAGACAGTATTTGGGAGGAAAAAAATCAAACAAAAGCCCCAAAACAAAAGTTAGTGGGTTTTTTTTCTTGTTCTGACCGTCTTGTCAGTCCTGATCTCCTTTAATCCATTCTTGCTGCTCTTGGAAGTTGCTTCTGGTGTGGTTTATGTTCTGCTTTATTGCACTTCAGCATTATCCTCACCAGAACTCTAGAGCCTTTTCCCTCCTGCTCGGTGACAAATTCGGTGCCTCAAGAGCTGCCTTCTTGATTCTGTGACACACCTGGCCCTCAGCAGGACAGCAATGACTCCCAGCCATTGGCACAGGGTCGGAAAGCTGGTGGAGAAGGACTGAGATACCATCTTCCCAGGGCCTGTCAGAGTCAGTTTTCATTTGTGTGGAAGGGGAGGTTAGACTGGACATGGTTTGAGGTTTATTTTAGGATTTTGCATGTGGGTGTTGACTCACAGCCCATAAAAAACAGCTGCTGGTGTTAGACAGGGGGAACAGCATCACCCTGCTTGCAGAGCAGAGCTGGTGGGGCTGGAGGTCCTGGCAGCTGGGGCCCCCAGGATGGGCAGGGCCTCAGGAGCCCTTCAGTGTGGTCTCTGAGCTGCCTTGGGTCACAGGGGTGGGGGTCAGAGTAGCCGTGGGGAGCCCTGTCCCTGTTCCTGTGGCACCTGTGTTCCAGTGGTAGGGGTGGTGTTAGTTACTGCTGCCTCCCATTAATTATGGGTGAGGTGTAATTGCGGTGTCATGGTGCCTGATAGGAGTCCCTAGTTGAACTGGGTGCTCTCTGACCTCATCACTCAGCCTGTGACCTCACGCAGGGAGCGCATGCCTGTTGGCTAAGGGCCATGTGGTGTAAGGGGGAAGAAGGCTGCTCCTGGGCTGGGCTCCCCATGATGTCCCTGGGGAAGATGAGTGCTCACTGTCTGGTTGTTGTCACAACTGCTTGTTGGCTGAGGGCTCTTTCACCTCATCAGAAAGACCATGACCTCGCAGCAGCACCCATGTGCTTACTCACTAGGCACTGTGTGACCTCACGGGGAGCCGCGTGCTCACGGCCTGTCGGGGACTGACCTCATAAGGTAGCAGGGTGCTCAGTGGCCAGTAGTGTGTGACCCTAGGGCTGCCTGTGACCTTACAGAGAGCAGGACAATGATTAGCTGGCAGGATGTGACCTCACAGGGGTGTGGGGCGCTCACTGCCTGGCAGGATGTGATGTCCTGGGGCAGCTCATGACCTCATGGGGGGAGGACAGCACTCACTGGCTGGCAGACTCTGACCTCCCAAGGGACTGGAGAGCCTATTGGCCAGCAGGGTGTGACATCCTGGAGTGGCACATGACCTCATGGGGGAGGAGGAGCCTCATTGGTTGCTAGTATGTGACCTCCCGCAGCAATATGTGACCTCATAGGAGAGTGAGTGTTTATTGGCTATCAGGGTGTAACCTTATCTGCAACTGAGCGCTCATTGGCCATAGGGGTGTTCCTTCACGGGAGCCTGGCTGCTCATTGGCTCTCAGGGTGCGATCTCGCGGGGCGCCTCCTGGCGGGAGCGGGCGCTGAAGGGCGCCGATTGGCCGGTGCGCCTGACGGGGCGGGGCGTCCCTGCGCGCCCGCCGCCACGCGGCTCCCCCATTGGCTGAATCGGCGCAGGCCCGCAGGCGAGGGGCACGTGCTGGAGGGAGGGGTGGGGAGAGAGGCAGAGCGCGAGAGGGCGGGGCGGCGGGCGGCGATTGGCCCGGCGGCGCGCG
>WTSP01013638.1:0-10966 GCA_025331215.1 Actenoides lindsayi | reverse complement strand
CCCCCCCCCCCCCCGTTGCGCACTATTATTTTCCGGGCGGCGGGGTTTACGCGGGCGGGGCCTGTCGCGGCCGCGGGGGTGCGGCCGCCCGCTGAGGCCGCGGGAGCAGCGGGGCCGCCGCCGACCCTTCCCCCGGTGGCTTCCAGCGCGCTGCGGGCGGACGGCGGACGGCCAGCGGGGCGGGGGCCTGGGCCGGCCTCTCTCGCCCCTTCCTTCCCTCCCTCCCGCCGCGGCGGGGGCAGGGGGGAGCTCTGTGGGGAGCCTTTGCCGACGGTGGGTTGCCCGTCCCGCCGCACCCCGCGGCTGTGTTGCCGAGGCCGCCGCCTGCCCCCGGGTCTCAGGTAACGCGCCTCGGGAAGCGCCGTCGAAGGAAAGTTGGGAGGGAGCGGCTGTGGCGGCCCCGGGGGAGCTGCCGGGGAACCCTCGCTTCTCCCCGCCTGACTCAGGCAGCCTCTGGCCCCGTCATCGGCGCCCTGCGATCCCTCGTGGCACCGTTGTATTTTCCTAACTGTTTGTTTTTCTTTCCTCCTCAGACTGCAACAGATTTATTTTATTTTTTTTTTCCCCTTTGGTGTTAAAACCCTGCTGATCAAGATGGAAACGGGGTTTGCTGCCGGTGCGCATCGTAAGCTTCTGGAGAGGCAGAGCGAGAGCGGCTTGTAGCGCTCAGAAGATCCGTGACCGGTGCGTAGGGGTGGGCAGACGCAAGCCTTGCGGGTTGTGGTCGGGGCACGTCAGTAATTTGGTCGGTGTGATGCTGAAGGAATTTTGGTTCATACGAAACCAGTGAAAAAAACTCATGGAATCACCAGCTCCAGAGGGACAGGAGGTGGAACCGGGGTTTAGAAACCAGCCAGCCAAACTCACAAGGCTTTCAAACTGGCAGCAAACACTGGAAACTAGAGGCTTTTTTAAAAAGCATATGGAAATATGCAGTGCCTTAGCAATAACAAGAACAAAAAGTGTACTGGACTCCAAAACGAACGTAGGCTTTGCTTTAAAAGGGGCTTCTTTGGGTAATAATGGGGAACCTACTTAGGCTTTTTGTACAAGATGTGTATCACTTTAGTCCAGTTAAAGCAGAGCAACAATCGGCATGTGCACGTTACACGCAAGGAAACAAACCATATTTGTACTGGAGTAAGAGCTAGTTCCTCTCTAGAGAAAATGGCATCAGCCCTTAGAATATGTGTGTAACTGGAACAGTCTTTGTGCCAGAGGGTGCTGGGGAGGAATTGTTCACCTTTGTGGTCCTGTATCTTCTCCCTTTAAATAGCGTAATGGTAACTGCTGGAGCAGGGAAGGAAATCCTAAAACAGCAGTTGAGACATACTTGAACTTCATGAGGTAGTGATTCTTCCCTCGTCGCTTTGGCCTGTGAGATGTGGGATTCCCAATCCTATGTTTATGCTGCTCTGCTGAAACAAGTAGAGTTTTTCTGCTGGAGTGGTAATGGTGTTACAAAAACACCTCCAAGTGAGAGCAAACGGTTCGCTAATTCCATCCTTTTCAGAACTCCCCATTGTAGGTACAGAATTGACTGGTATTTTTTTTGTACCGAGTTTCTTTTGTTGAGGTTTTTTTTTTCTATCAACAACAGCGGATTCTTTAATGATTAATCTACAAATGGTGGCAAATCTGCAAGGTTTAGGATACATGTTTAAGTCATCTGTGTCGTTTTACGTCAGTATTGCATAATCTGTTGACTGTCCCCTTTTTATGTAATGTATGTTTGGAGTTTGTTTTAAAATGTACAAATATTTTTTTTCCACTGCGTGCCTCTCCTCGGCTATTTCATATTTGTCTCTCCATTGCCCTCTTGAGTTAAAAACTTGTAAGACACCGTTTTTTATAGCCGGATCCAGTGGAGTGTTGCTTATTTCTCCTTTCAGAACAGTTCCCCTCGCATCTCAGGACGTGCTCTTGTCCAGGTGAGTGATTTACGGCGTTGCACCGACTTCTGGAGTTTCTGCTTCCTCCTGGTAGAAATGTGAGGAGGACTTGTACTGGTGAAATCCATCCACACCTGAATAATCTTTTTATAGAAACTTAGTAACAAGGTAACTTCAACTATGTAAAACTGTTGTGCATGTTACAACTCCTTTCAGGACTGGGTGTATTTGATTCCGTAAGCAAAAGGGGTGTGGGTGTGTGAAATAGTTTCATGATCTTTTCAGCAGTGTGTGCTTTTAGGGAAGAAGAAAACCCCAAACAACAAATGGGCTAAAGTACAGATTGATGTAAGCTTATAATTGAACTAGTTTGCAGTGGAATTGTGTATTTTGCATTTGGATCCTATGGGGTAACATGCTAGCTGCAAACTCGGAGCACCTCGAGCCTTTAGGCCCCTCTTCTGCTAACACCGGCCGCGGTCCCTCGCCAACGCGGCCGGCTGCCTGGCGTCAGGCACCGCTCTGGCCAAAGCTGTCTCTGGGCATCGTGGCGATGCCGCCTCTGGGAGCCAGTGTGACAAACTCCCATTAAACCCCACCGGGTGTGTTGGTGGTGCTGTAAACTCCCACCACCCTGCAGCCCGCCCTGGCCGTGGCAGCCTGGCAGGCCGGGTGCGGCGGGTGCCGCACGGTGTCACCCTCGGACCGGCGCTGCTGACGATCCCGCTCCTCGGCTGTCGCGAGCGGCGTGGCTCCGTTAACTCACCTGGCTCGCTGCCACTGCGCCCGCTGACTGTCTGGTTCATGACATTCAATACTTCAGTAGCATAAACCAAATGCTTCTTTCTGGCTCCGGTGGATTTAAGTGGGGGGAGAGGGGTGGCCCTGGTCTCTCTGCTGATGTCTGTAGAGCGCTTGGTTGCTCTTTCTCCATTAAATCCAGCATCGGTGGTTTCGGCCAGAAGATGCTACAACTTAAAAACACTTGGAGCTGCATTGTGGAGGCCACTGCGGTCATTAAGATCTCTCTGATTATCTGGATAATTTTCTGGACTGAAACCTTGAATGGAAACCACCTTCTGTTAAATGCTCCTGAGCCTTCCACCTGGGTTGGGTGCTCTTTGGGGGTGATGCCGGGTTGTTGAGACCGGTACAGGCGGCTGAGGAGACAGAGGAGGCTGGGTGGTGTTGAGGAGGGGCCGCAATGACTGACAGGCTGCCCTGGCTCAGTTATCACAGTGCTGATGCTGTCTCTTGTAAAGGTACAGTACTGTGATAACTGAAGGATGGCAGCCATCTGAGCTTCGCGGGGCCCCGTGCTGCCTGTTCTCTGCACCCCGGAGACTGACTGACTGATGCACCTTACCCTGCTGAAGCAGACTGTACTCGTTTCAAATGTACCCCTTTGTGTAAAAGTCAAAAGGTTAATGTTTTATTTAAATAAAATATTATACTTTATTGGAAGTTTGAATTGACTGATTTTATAGAATGGTTTGGGTTGGAAGGGACCTTAAAAGAGGTTGTGTCAAGGTGGCAGTCGGTCTCTTCGAAGGAACAAGCGACGGGAAAAAATGAAGTGGCCTTTAGTTGCACGGGGGGAGGTTTAGGTTGGAGCTGAGGAACAATTTCTTCCCCTCCAGAGTGGTCATGGGCTGTCCTAGACTGCCCAGGGCAGTGGTGGAGTCCCCGTGATCCCTGGAGGGGTTTCCAAGCCGTGGAGCTGTGGTGCTGAGGGCCAGGGGTCAGTGGTGCCCTGGCAGTGCTGGGTTAATGGTTGAACTTTGATGATCTGAAAGGTCTCTGCCAACCACAAATGATTCTATGAAAGATGATCTAGTGCCACCTCTCCTGCTATGGGCAGGGACACCTTCCCCGAGACCAGGTTGCTCAAAGTCCCACCCATCCTGGCCTTGAACATCCAACCTAGCCTTGATACTTCCAAGTTTGCCTTTGAAATGCTTCCAGAAATGTGCTTTGGAAATCTTCAAAACTAGTTCCGAAAGCAGGCTCCTGTGCAGCACAGTAAAATGTTAAAGAGCAGAGGCTCAGTGGGTAATACTTGGTACCAGAACAAACAGGAATGACTTAGCAGTACAGAAAATAAAGCCCTTTTTAGGTAACTTTTAATATTTCTTGTTAAAGAGATCAGAGTGTTGGCTAACTAGTCTCCCACCTAATTTTCTGTTTGTTTCAAGCTGTGGAAACAGATGGTGGGACACTGGAGTGATGCAGAGGAGGGGTGGTGGTGGTGCTGGTACAGCCCCTTGCAGGATTCACTTGGTGTTTCTCTGCCCGGGTGTGAGAGGCTGCAAATTTCCTGGGTAATTCAGAATCAGAGAATTGTTTTGGCTGGAAGAGACTCTTAAGAACAAGCCCAACAGTTAACCCAGCGCTGCCCCTGCTGCCATTGCTCCTTTCTGGGGCAATGATGTCAAAATATTTAGAAAGAGTGAGGTTTTTCATGGCACCTGCTCTCTGTGATTTTTGTGCCATGGGAATTAAACGGTGCTGGGAGGTTGAGGGTCTGTTTGTGCCTGGGGGGTGCCGGGCTGGGCTGCAGTGCTGGAGCACGACGGCAGAGGGGCCCCGCGGGCCGGGTTGTGTTGGGGAGGTGACATCTGAGGGATTTTTTTTTTTTTTGGCATAAAATAATAAGAGACCTGTAGAGGTGTTGGTGCGGTGCCTGTTGCCCAGATCCAGCCTCCCTCTCAGGAAGGTTACAGCCCTCAGGCTGCCGGGGCTGATGCATCAGTTTCCAGATGTCACTATTTGTTTTTGATAAATGTGGTCGTTAACTCTCTGGTGTTTAGAAAGCTCTTCCTTTTGGACTGGATGATTCATGACTGTCCGTGGCCTTGCCCTGTTCTTCCCTGCCCAGCCCCAGCTGATGCTCGCTGCTCCGGGGAGAGGACGGGGATTAGCTCAACCAGTGCTCTGCTCCAAGATGGCAATTAGAGGGTTTATGTTACTTCTCTGATCTTTACTGGAAGGCGTTTCTGCCAGACTGTGCTGCTGGATACGTCTGTGGGCCCAGACAGGGTCGGTGCTGTGCAGCCCCGATGGAACATTTTGCCAGCGTGCATCATTTAAACGGGGGAAATTATTACTGGTGCTGTGACAGCGGCTTGTGTCTGTCTGGAGGAGGACTCTACTGCACTAGGAACTCTGCAAATGATAAAAAAGACATCCTGCTACCAAGAGTTTTAAGTTCTAGCTAGATTAAAATCTGAGCAACCCTCAGATTCCTTTTCACCTCTTTCGGAAGCCTGCGGGGACTCCTTGACCTGGGCAGGAATACACTCCTCCTAAGAAGGAGAGGTGGTCATCTCTGGGGTGCCATCCTTGGCCATAGGACAGCAACGTGCCTGTGCTCCTACTTCATGTGCTGTGCCGTGCCATACTCTGTTTCGGTTACAGGATCAACGGGGGAGAAGAGGAGCTGTGGGAGCACGCATAGGTTTGCAGGCTGGCCAGGGCTGGCTTTCATCTCTTTTTGGTTATTTCTGTTGTCATTTTAGGAGCCAGCAGGTGCTTGGGGAATGTGCATCTGTGCTGAGGGAACACACATCCCCTTTCCTGTCAGAAAGGCAGGTGGCAGTGGAGTTGAGAGCTGGAAATACGGTGGCCAGGTCCTCCCAGTGCTGCCGCAAGGATGGCTTGGGGTGTTCACTGCTGAACACGGTCAGGGCGCTGACTTCTACTAGAAACCGAAAAGTTCTTGTCCTTCCCAAGGGAAATAACTGCTCAGAGGCAGATAAAGGGTTGTTATGGACCAGGTCCAAGGGATAAGGTTCCTCACCTACCAAGCCATGGGTCAGATTTGAGGGTTAATGGCCAGCTGGACTTCTTTGGTGGGACGTGCAGCAAAGCTGCTCGCCACGTAGCGCAGGACACGTCAAGTCCTGGTGAAAGAGAGAGCAAAGAGCCTGTTCAAATGACATGTGCCTCTGGCTTCAGATTGCGAGTCTTGTTTCCTGTTACAACAAGTACAGCTTTGAGCTCTGGCATGGGACAGGAACTGAAACACTGCCTGTGCTTGTAAACAACACCTCTCCAGACAGATTTACTGGGAGCCTTTATCTGCCTCTTTAGCTCAGCGGACACAGAGTCCATCTCTTTTTCCTGTAGCTCCCTACTGATAGCCTAATGGGACTGAATTTTTTATAAATACTGGTGGGTTTGCTCTGCCTAAATACTGCTACACACGAACAACGCAACTATCAAGTCTTTTTTGGCAGCAGAACACTTCCTCCCACGAACCATGTTAAGGCAAGAGGCGCATGCAGTGATACGTCCCGTCACTCGCTGCTCAAAAAGAAGGTCTCTGACGACCATCCGTTTTCTGATAAAACTTTCTGCAATTCATGAATTTGATCCCAGGGCGAGGCAATTTTCTTGTGACACGTCTCAGCTGTCGCTGCAGATGGGATTTGTTCTAACCTGGTGGTTCTCAGGCTTTTTCATCACAGGAAAGTCCCTTTTCCCATCTGGAGGCCGTCGCCTTCCCACCCACGTTTCGCATGAGAACAGCAGCTCTGCTCCTGCGACAGCTCCTCGGGGCTGCAGAGCTGCAGACAGGAACGACTGTTCTGTTCCTGGCTCTCAGCCACAATTCATCCTTTTAAGGGTTGAAGTTTCTGCTCTGAGCGGGCTGGCCAACAACTATCAGCTTCTGCCCACAGTGGGATAAAAGACTTCCATTGTCTGCTAGCGCTTGAAACCAGGTGAAGATGTTGCCTTTCCCTGAAATGCTTTTTTTTTTTCTTTTTTTTTATAAGAAAACGTGGCTATTGCCATTCAGCCTGAAACATCAGTACCAAAAAGCCTTGCTTTAGTTGTATTAAAATAAGAATCCTTCCCAGCAGCGTTTCTAGCACGCAGTCATCGTTTCAAAGTCCAGAAGTGCCCCATATGAATCAGACTGTGTTTTCATCACTGTTCATTTGGATCATCTCTGACTAGTGCAGAGCACTTGAACTTGAACTTTAATCCAGGTCATCTTGATTAAACATCTTGGCAAATCAAGTAGCCTAATTGCACTGTCCCGATATGTACAAATACTAGATGTACCAGAATGTAACTTGGGTTTAGGTCGGGTTAAGAGACTTCTGAATGTCAGCCTGGAGATATTGGACAAAGTGGAATGAAAAAACCAAATTGGTGAAGACTCTGGTGAAGTCTGTTTGGGTGATCAGATGTGTCACCAGCTTAGCCATGACACTGGAGCCACTGCAGGTGAGGTTGGCCGGGGCTCTGAGCACCCTGCTCTAGTTGCAGATGGCCCTGCTCCCTGCAGGGGGTTGGACTTCATGACATTGAAAGGTCCCTTCCAAACCAGTCTGTGATTCTATGATCAGTTTTCTTCAGGTCCAGAAGTATCTCCTTGGCACGCCAGCTCCAAACCCTGCTCAGTTAGAGCATCCTGCCTGCAAAATTTCTTGAGCTTCATGACCATTCAACATTATTCGTTCAGTACAAATACTCTCAGTTCAACTGTGGTAATATTTTCACTTTCTTAGAGTAAAATGGGCTGGATGTGTGGGAGCTGTGTTCCTGCTCTGGCTGTTGTCGGTGGAGCTCTGTGATGACCTTCTCGCTCCCGTTTCCAGGTGAGGGGTCCTGCTGCACTCGGTGCGAACGCTGGGCGCTAACAGGCACCGTGCCTACGTCTGCCTGGCAGCAGGAAAACCAGTCCCCAGGGGCACTGTGTGAACAGAGGGTGACACAATCATTTCTCCTTTCTGCCGAAAATAGTTCTGACTGCATCTCATGTTTTGGAGATGGCCGCTAGCTGAGTTGTCAGGTAATATGTAGACCCCCTGTTTGTATCAGGAGCTTGATTCACTAAGGGAGGCTCGGACTTTATTGATGTCTGGCTGGGGACAAAAACACTCGTCAGGAGCTGAGTGCTTCAGCGTGGTAAAAGTTATCGCTGTCATTTCTGCTCTTGGACAGATGATACCATCAGGACTGTGCAACCTGGTACATAATTTGCTCTTCCTAACATTTCACAGGAGCACGAGAGGGGTCTGGGTCTATGTGTGGATTAGTGCATCTCACATGAGATCCTGCATTTCTAACAGGCTAACGTAATGAGATTTCTGGGACCACGAGCTGCAGGAGCCAGAGGAAGAATCCCTGTTTGCTTCAAAGGGCTGTGGCTCACACCTGTGCTGTAGATCATTGGTGCAGTTCTGGTCCCAGTCTCGAGTTCCTCATTGGCTTTGGGAGGCTGAGAGCTGCACTTAGTCTGGGGAGTTTCGTACACAGGGATGTGCATCTGACACGGGAAAAAGCCTCATTTAACTGTAGCAGAAACCAGGGGAAAAAAGACTGTGAGGCTGCTCAGGAGAACAACAGCTCTCGGTTTGGGTGCTTCCTTGGATCTTCTGAAATGAGGCCCTGCAGCATCAAGCATAGCTCAGGACACATCAGTCTGTCAGCTCTGCACACACCGGTCTCCTTAAATTAAGGTAAACTGGCTCAGATTTGGTGCTCTGGTGCTGCTGGTTGGTACTGCAAAGGGAGCACAGCAGTAACAGGGTGGCAGCTCCTGATACAGGAGGGGTGGAGAGGGCAGGTGGTTATCAGTGCCCCACTGCCACCATTTGCTGCCTCCTCCCAATGGTGAACGTGAGAGCTGGCTATCTACTGCCCTCCATTTTAATTAACTCCAGAAGCAGGCAAAGTACACTGAATAATTCAATAGAGACGTGTTTAAACATTTGCACAAGCTTCACATTCTTCCTGCCTAAAAATAAGTCTGTGAGAGAGCAAATGATTCCTGTTTGAGGTGTTGGGAGATGGACAACAGCATCGTAGACCCCAACCCAACACCATCTTGCTGCTCCACCCACAGACACCATCCATGGGGCTCATTCTTGCTGCTGGGACTAACCTGGGGCTGCTGCTGGTGGGAAGCTCAAGGAAATGAGTCGAGGGCAGCACCAGTGCAGGCAGTTTTGGTGTGGTGGTAGCAAAGAGCCCTGGAGAAAGGGCTGCTGGAGGAGTAGGTTGAGGTCAGTAACAGGTCTGACCATCAGTGGTTTGAGTCATTTCTCTGAAGTTACAGGAGTAGCTGTTTTCCATAGCTGGGAGTTTCACCTCCTGCCTTTTTTTCATTAAGAGAGCACGACTTGAACAAAAACACAAAAGCAAAAATGTGACCAGGCAGATGCTCTTGAGGGTCAGTGTTCTGGAGCACCAGAGCTGAAGTGGTTCTTCCCGGGGGAAGTGGATGAGGAGGAGTCGGTGCCTTTCCCGTGGAAGCGCCCTGATAACAGCCGCTCCGGTTCAGATGGGCGCGGATCAGCAGAGACAACGTCAGAGGCTCCGTGACGATCCTTCTGACGCGCGCCTGGGATTACCTGCTGATTTGGTGTATTTCATACGCGAGCAATTTCCTTCAACGGGTTGGCTTCACGTTCCCAGAGTCATACAAAAAACAGATCAGGGGTTTACTTAGAAAAACAGAACGACGACGTCTGAAGGCAGTCTGTGGTGCCACCCCTCCAGCATCCAAAGCCTCCCTGCGTTCTGGTTTGAAATGCGGTGCTCCAGCGGACTCTGGAAATTGAAATTTCCAGAGGCTTATTGCTAATGAAGGCTAATTAATTTTGGATGTAAATGTGACATGATGCTGCACTTTTATTTGCATCCCCGTTAAAGGAAAACTCATTTTAATCGGGATCCACAGTGGGTGTTTTAGTTGCAGATTATTAGAGGAACACAGTAGCTATTTAGTTCCTTCTTAGCCTAAGGATTTTTCACTTTTTCACCCTTTCACAGCCTTTTAAACCAATCACATGAAATACAGCATCTATTACTTACGAGGAAATGAGGAAAACCCGAGTTCCATAACACAGGGAAACAATCCTACACCACCTTTTGCCTCCATAGGTTTCATGGAATGAAATGGTAACAGCAGCTATTTGCACCGCATTTGGTAATGCAACCTGAGCTTTCTCAGTACCTTTGAACCCCGCAGCTGAGGATGTCCACACACGCTGTCACAACCACCCTCTTAGTGCAGCCTGTGCTGTTTAAATGCAACCCAGGGTGGCAGAGACCAGAGACCCTTTCACAACAGCCACCTGGTCCTGCTGAATCCACGATGCGCGTGGTTCGGCAGCGCGGCGGGACGAAGGCAGAGACTGGGGCACTGAGCTCCTGACAGTCACATTCCTCATCCTTAATGGGATCGGGGAGAAGTCTGCTTTTCTCCAGATCTGGAGTTTATTTGCCATCCCATTTATATTTCTGAACCCCCTGTGCCATTATGAGCAACACCCTTCCTGGAAATAGGGCCTTAATTCTCTATCTCCATATGACAGAGGCAATATGGTAAGTGCCTCATAAAAGCTTCGCTTTATAAAATAGACCAAGGAAATGTAGATTCCAAAAGCACACATGAGAAAAGCAGCAGCAACAGAATGTGCTTTGGAAGTTGTCCAAGCCAGGCTGTACATCCCGGCTGCTGGGAGCTGGTGAAAGACTGTAGAACTGCTGCATGCTCTAGGGTACGTGTGTTCTCCTGAGAGAGATGGGGCACTTCGTGTTGGCTGCTGGACACTGACCTGAGAAATGTCCTCAGCCGTGTAAACAAGGTCTGTGATCTGTGGAGCATGAGGGACGTGAACCAGCCTTGTGTATCAATACAGAAAGGCGAACGCTGTGGTGACACACGAGCATTTCCAATCCTGAAATATTTCATTATTGGTCTGGTCGAGTTCACTGCTCTGCCTCGTCTCGCCCCACCAGCGGGCCCACCTCCAGTTCCAGTTAGTGCTAGACTTGCTCTTATAAAAGCCAACTGTTGCACATGAAGCTTTTTCTGGGATATATATATATATGGAGTGAGTATATAAGCAAGTCTGTCTAGCTCTAGTGGTGTGGCTGGCAGGCAGCCAGGCAGCAAATGGGTACCTGTGAACTGTGCCAGCACTGCACAATCATAGAATCAGACTGGTTTGGGTTGGAAAGGAGCTTTAAAACTCATCTAGTCCAACCCCCCTGCAGGGAGCAGGGCCATCTGCAACTAGAGCAGGGTGCTCAGAGCCCCGGCCAACCTCCCC
>WTSP01013637.1:0-46355 GCA_025331215.1 Actenoides lindsayi | reverse complement strand
TCCCCAATTTCACTTTTTTTTCCCCCCCCCCCCCCCCCCTTCTGTAGTTACCTTGCTTGTGGCACCATGTGAAATCCTATAGTAAAGTCCTTGTTAGATCAGCCATGTCATATTATTTCAAGAACTGTAATTTCCAAGATACTGCATCATTATCATATGATGCTACATTCTCTGCCTTGTATTTTTTAGAGAATAAATCCTTGACTTTCAGTCACAAAAACTAGAAACAGTGTTTTTCATCCGCAGTTTCATGTCCTGCTTCAGTTACTGCAGTTCTGTAATTTTTATTTTGCTAGTCAGATAGACACAGTACTGACGTTCTTATTTGGACTGGCTTTAGTTGTTCCACTAACTGTCCCTTACTGACTCTGGCTTCTTTGGATTACAGTGTTCACATGTTCCTAATGTCTATTATTGAATAGATGATAGTGCTTTGTCTCTTACTGGTTGGTTGTCTTTACTGTTTTCCCTTGTTTACCTGATGTGGTTTTTTTGTTTGGTTGGGTTTTTTTCCTTCCCTGCTCTGTATGTGAAGACTGGCTATGGAAGCTACATTATTTTTTCCTGACTTCTTTTAATATGTTTTTGTTTCATTCTTTTATAATTTTTTCTAGACTTTTTCCTAGACATTTGTTGTCTAAGGTATACATGATGAACTTGTTACAGTTGCCCTGTATGTACTTAAGTGGCTGAACTTCCTGGTTATTTCCTTCTAGAAACATTTCTTAAGGTGCCTGTTAATCTTAACCTTGTAAAAACCAGGCAAATGCTGTGGCAAATCAGATAGAGATTTATCTCAAGACATTTTCCCTGTCTGGAGCAATCTTTACTATATTTGCTAATAGGCTTAGGTCTTACAACGTAAAAGGAAAGTGTTTTTCTTGCTCCTATGAGTATCTTTTTCAAGTTCTGTGAGGAGTTAATGTAAAGGTTTCCTTTTGGTTAATCACTTGTTCATACACATACTTTTGTATATGATTTCTGTATGGCTTTAATTCATTAAATCTAAGTGTGCAGCAGTAATTTGAGTGTGTAACACCTAATAATACACAAATGCTTATGACTTCTAAGTGGAAAAAAAATAACTATTCTGGCTATTTTTAAGGGCTTTAACAACAAATATTCAGGCACCTTGTACATGAGGCAGCTCTTCTTTTCCTCGTGTCCTGTATGCCTTTAAGTCCTTTAGGTAATAAAAGATGCAAGTATGCATAGTGTGATTCAGTTACTATTGTGAATATTTATTATATGAAATATGTTTAATATATTAATTTTGAACTTGTTATTAAGCTGATTTTTTTTTTTTTTCCATACATGGGATGATTAAGTACCCACAACTGGAAAAATTCCTTCTTTATTTACAAAATTTGATCTGAAGTGGAATTACTTGCATATAATTGATTTGAAGAGTTAGTCCCAATTAAAACATAGTTTTGGGCGAGGATTCTTTGTCCTCCACTTCTGCCCTTCCAGATGAAACGTGTTACCTCTTTTTTGTTGAAATATCTCTCTGGAGTTCTGGCATCTGTAAGGTTTTTTTTCTCAAGAGATGCTATTTCCTGAGGAAGACAGAAAGGGAACAGGAGCCTGACTTGAAATATGCCAGTTAGATATTACGTTAGTCACATTGTTCTTAAAAGTGCAGTGAATTTGGGTGAGAGACAATAAATTGTTTGTCATAAGGCTTAAATATTTCAGTGATACTTTTTTTTTAAACTTACCAATATAAAAATCTCATGTCGCTGTACATGAAACCACTGTTTCTGTTTTAGATAAATCCTTAAGATTCCGTAGGTGTGGTGGCCATAGTAAAGGAAGCTACTGGAAATGGTGCTCATATATGTGCTTGCGAGATGGAAAAGAACCTAAGAATAACTGTTGTTTTATCTCATCCTATAATACCATGAGACAGATTGCTCCTATTGTAAATCTTTCTGAGACAATAGCTTCCTTATACAATATGTCTCTACTGTATTTTACATTATGTGCTCCAGACTGTGAAGTGTCATCATTCATATCCTTTCATGTTGTAGCATCCCCAATACTCCCTTCTCCTCTGTTTGCAGCCTTTGCATCTTTGTAGTGCTTTAATCTTGTGGTTTGAGGTTTGCACTTAACTTGTGCTGATTTAACTGGCAAGGTGTTCTTAGGTCACTGTCAGTTTTTCCTTGCTAGGGGACACAGGCATCATTCTACTGAATGGTGGTAGAAGCCCACAGATAACTTATCAGTGTTGAACTCTTGCAAAGCAAGCCAATGAACCAGTTAAATTGTGTCATTTTAATAACTCAAGGGTATAATGAATGGCCTTGTAAATTCTACTGCTGACATCCTTTTTTTTCCACTTGCTTGTTCTTGTGAATCAATGATCTTTTTGGGTGTAACCACTTTAATCCTATATTTTACAAGTGTTAGAACCATTTGTTACTGGAATCAGTAACTATAATAGAAAGTGGGTACATCAGCTTTTTGTGATGCATTCAGTAGCAGGTCTGATGAGCAGATTTTTATCTAAAGCATCATGTTGAACAAAATATGACTAAACATAAATCCTGTCAGTGAGTGCTCAGTCAGTTGTAATGTCTGCAAATCATTCCCTACAGTAGTGTGATGGGTGTAAGAATAATAGCTGTTTTGTAGATTGTTTTTACTTTTGTTTGTTTGTTTGGGATTTTTAAACACATTGTCTAATTGTTTTGATGGTAAAAGGAAGATGTTTGAAATACTAAGTGTATTATATTTATGTTTGCTGGTAATAAACAGTGTTCCCTATTGGAGCATTAGGTTAAGTGATTAAGCATCCATCTAAGTGCTTTACTGTCTGTGAATCTGAGGTGGAGAAATATCACTAGTTATCATGTAAGTAGTACACTTGGCATATTGGAAGTATAAGGGTGCTTCAAAGAACACAGTAAGTAGGCTACTGCTTTGTAAGTCTCTGATGAAAGAAATTAATGTAATATAGAAGAAGATATACATGTATCTGTGTGTCAGTAGAGCCATGTTACGGTTCATTCCCTGCACCTCCAAAACATGCCTAAGCGAGGGAAACAGTTAATGTATTCCTCTATCTGCCCTCTAACTACCATCTTTATTTAGGAAAAGGCAGGGTGAATTCTATTACTTTCTTCCCTGCAGTTTGCAAGCAAATATTGAATATTCAGTAACTTGTCAGGATTCTGTTTTAAGTGACTATGATGCCAGATCTTAGGGCTAGAAAGCTTGAACATTTTTATGTATATTTTGATCCTGTATTAAGTGTGGGAAAGGGAATTTCATTTTAGCTGCAAAGTAAAATGTCCTTTAAACTGAATAATACAATTTACACTAGTTTTTGTAGTTCTATATAATGCCTATTGTATCTTTTTCTGTGCTGCTTAGTTCATTGGGGAATAAAAGTTGCAACCATCGAAAGATTTTAGTTGCCTTTGTAACATTTTAGAACTCAGAATTTATAAGGGGATAACGTTTGAGTACAACATTTACCTTTGGGGAAAAAATTGCTTGAGTAGTTCAAGTTTGCAAGGCCTTTGGATTCAATCTGAGTCCTTGCATGTTAGCTATAAAGTTTATATAACACTGACAAGATGATTAAATATTGTTAACTAGAGTTCTGAAATGTTATTTAAAAAAAATGATATAAAAATGTTTCCACAATCTATATTCAATTAGATATTGGTTTATATTTATATTAATCTTTCTTTTCTTTCTTACAAGCTTTTCGAACGAGCTTAAAGAAATTCACCTTTTACCCAGTAAACTTCTGAACACCTTTGCAAGTAAAATGTGCTCCAGTTGGTAGTAAGAAAAAACAAATGTATGAAAAGTTGGTGTGTTTCTTTGGTGGGGATTCCAAGAGCAATGATAACATAAGAAAACATTCTCCTTTTTACTCCAGTAAAGGAACATAATAAATCTGGCTTAGTTTAATACTATCCAAAATTAACTGGAAAAATCAAAACAGAAAGTGAAATAAAAATAAAATTCCATTTAGACTTAGTAGTAGTAGCTCTGCTGTAATGTTCTTTATCATGGACATAGACAATCTATGCTATTTTCTACTCCTACCTACACTTTACATTTTCTTCTTTGTTTTGTTTTATATTTTTACTAAATCTAATAAAAGGGAAAACTTACTGAAATTTCTGGTTAATCTAGTTCTGCATGCATCTGTGTTGTCAGTCATGTTGTTATTGGCAGCATTCCAGCACCAAGCTGCAAAGGAAGTAACACTTGGTGTTTTCAGATTTTTTGATTCTTTTGCTAAGTGATCATTTTACTTTACCACGTGACCAGATTCCTCAGATTCCCTAGTTTTTCAAAGATTGTAGTTGTTTGGGTTGTTCTGTTTCAAACTTTACAGAGAATGCAAGTGGGATTGCATCATAGCTGAAGCTGCTAGGAGTGAAAGGCTGCTCAGTGATTATTTAGAGCTTGCTTTATGTGATCATTCATGTGAACATCATGGCAGATTGAGCATGTCCCAAGCTGAATTTCCATGAGACTTCTTTTGCAGTCGCTGTATTTGCTGCTTTGGATTGGGATACAGGAGCAAGACAAACTTGTTTTCCTTGTGTTCTAAGTAATAGCCCTTGCTGCAGGTGCTAGAACAGTGAGCAAGCCTAGTTTAAACCAGTGCTGGCATTTTACCCTGTATTTATTCAAAGCTGTGCTTCCATTGACTTCAACTTCAATTGGCAATGCTTAGCAATCCTGTGCAGCCAAATCCAGGCTTATGTCAGGCACAGAAGAATGAGCCACAGCAGCGACTATAGTGAAGAAGTTTGCATTGATAGAAAAATTGTTGAAGCCAGAAAAAATTTTAGCTGTTTCCCAGGACCTCCCCTCTTCTTTCTGATCAAAATACTAGATGTAATGTCCCGTAATCTAGTAAGTAAAAAATGCTGAGACTTCTGCGAGCCTAACTGGAGTTCTGGAACTGCTGGAAACAGTTAATGGTTCAGTGAGTGGAGGCTGTCTTGTTGCTCGGCAGAGTTGGGCTGTGTTATGCCACATACTGGTACAGGAAGCTTGAAAATCTAGGGCAGCATAAAAACGTAGAACACTGAAGTAAATATAAAAAAAATATATATATATTTTTCAGAATATAGGAAGCTTGGAAGCTTAATAGGAAGTTGGTTAGCAAGTGGACTGAAATATATAGACACAGGGAAACGCATCTTTGGAAGGGTCTAGGTACCTGAGGTTTTGCTGTTTGCATACTAAAAACCAGGCAGATCAGGTGTATCTCTCAGCTCAATGTGTATTTTGTGCTACAGGTGCAGACAACCATGCTAACAAGGATTTGACACATGCAAAAATACATGGCTAAGGATTATTAGTGTGGATGATAGCTAATCTTGGGCAACATGGACTAGATACCTGACGTGCCTTCTCAGGGTAGAAATCACTTTGTGACTGTAGTTTAATCAATTAATGGTCAAGTGTCTCTGCTTCCATAATCCTCTGCAGAGACAGAAGAAAAAGACACAGCTTCAGTTTTTGGACCAAGGTGCAGGTTCTATGTGTAACAGCCATGGGATATGCTGGTCGTTTCTTTTTTTAGTTCTTTAGCTTCAATTACTTTGGGCTACCTGTTGAAGCTGAAAGAGGTAGTGAGGGAGCCAAGTGCTATTAAGGTCTGCTTAACACTTACTATGACCCTAGCTATAGATCTGGTTTTGGCTTTGTCATCCCTAATGTGGTAATACATTCTTTTATCATTCTTTACATTTCCCTCTTAGCAGTAAAGACATGGTTTGTGTAACTATTGGGAGGGAGCTGAAGTGGTGCAAGGTATGCCTTGCCCTTACATGCCCATGCTCAGAGTCTGAAGGGGGCAGGACAAAACAAACCACATTACAGGGTATGACAAAGGGAGAAAGTTATTTTGATTTCAAATGATACAGGTACATGTCAATTACATACTACAGGTACTGCTAAGTCATCTTTGTTTCATAAAGAAGATAACTTGAAGAATGTCTTTTCCCCTCCCGGAATTTGCTGACACGCTAATTAAACCTCAACCATCTCCTGGAATAAGCAACACAGGCATCTGTCCTAGGGGTAAACAGATCTCTTCAAAGCATTGTTTTGATTAATTCCTGGAGCTGGTCATTATGTGTATTGGATGGAGACTGGAGACTTCTGAAAAATTATGGTTGTGTAATTAAAGACTAGCACAATACACATGCACAAAAGTGTAAAATGCAGATAAAATGCAAATTATTGTATTTTCTCATTTTATTTTAGTGTCTTGACTCTACAGCTATTTTTTTGCAAAGTCACTGTTTTTGTTTGTTGGGGTTTTTTTGTTTTTGTTGGGTTTTTTTTGGTGTGTATTGTGGCTTTGGGATTTTTGTTTGGTTTTTTTTTTTTTCATTGACAGATTATAGAATTTGTAATTTCTTACTATGCTTAGCATGTATATTTTGAGGAAATCTGTCATGGATGAATGTATAGGTAACAGCCAAGGGCTGGGATATAAAGTTCTGGGACCTATATCTTCTCTAAAAAGTTAGAGTTGTTATTACTAAGCTGTTTTTCTTTCTCTCAAGACCAGCGTATTGTAAGAACTGAGATATGCTGCTGCATACAGCTAACATATAGCAGCTAACACAGCAAAAATACAATCCAACATGAGCAGACTGGACTTTAATCTTTTGCTAACTTAAAGATTGCTGTGTAGCCAAAGGCAGTGCCCTTGTAGCTGGAGATTTCTCTTTTATCCACAATGTAGTTAATCTAAGTAGATTTTAGGATCTTTGTCTCCTCCAGAAGATCCCAGCAAATTTTCTAGACTTGCTGGATTTTCAGACTTCTTTTCCAAGTTCTTTTTATTCTGCTTTTTCATTCTATATTTTACATATTCATTTCCACTCTTGGACCTAATCCCAGAACTTCCTTGCGAATTTTTCATGTGCTACAAAGGACCTTTTTGAATTGTTTCTGTTGTTGGGATTGTTTGGCAGTAGATTGGTAGCCTGTGGAAACAATTCGGAAAGCAAATCCGGGAGATGGAACAGTATCAGCTCAAAAAGCCAGGAGAACCTGTTGATGTTGAGAAATAAGGAAACATCATCCTATGCATGTGTGCAGAAGCACCAGGCTTCTTGGAAGAAATTTCTGAATTTAGGAAACAATCTTCAACTCTGCTGAGTACAAATGAGTTACTGCTGAAGTAAAAGCTACTAAGAAAAAAGATAGTAGCCCTTTTACTAGGAGCTAGAATGTTAGCTCTGGCTTGTTAATCTTATCACTTAGACTAGAGAATCTGTAGTCAGCATGTGTTACACTTATGCACATGCCACAAAATACTTATAAAAATTTATTGTGTCTAAATTTCCTTAACTTGATTTAGCTTGCTCAAGTACTATAGTGGGAAGTATTATAATTGCCTAGGTAAAAAATTTTCAATAAATTGATCTTCCTGTGTCCCATGTAGGTCTAATTTAATCTTGAAGATAGATTGCAGGTCTGCATGCTGCTTAAAAGGCAAGACAGATACTAGTCTCGCCATTGATGCTACAGTTTTTTTTCTCCCCTTTTTTTTCCACGTGTCCATGTGCACAGCTCCATGGGAAGTTTTAGAACAAAGCAGGACCTCCTAGGGATTTGCTGCTATAGTAGCATACGTAAAATATAACATACATATGTTAATAAAAGACAAATTCAATTTGTAGGCTATGTCCTCTTTTGAACTCACTCCTTCTGACCTCTAAGACTGTAATCTTGGGAATGCTTAAAGCTGAAATAAGCTATCATTGTGGCAAAAGCAGCAGTCCTACCTTTTGCTCTCTTGCCAGTGTTGGTTTTGCCAGCTCAGCTCTCTAGCAGCTGTATAGTAAATCAGATCAAGGGACCGATCTGACTGAAAAGTACTTCCCCACCCCTATTTGTGATATAAGCTGTATGTTTGCTTTCATGTTTTGTCTTAAAATATATGCCATAGTTCAGTACTGTAACACCTGACCTTCTTATGTTTTCACAGTACAAGCACTTAAAAGAAACAAATAGAAAAAGACAACTATAATTCTTACTTTGCAGGAATAATATAGGTCCTGTTTAATCAAGTTATTAATATATCACCAAAAAATTTTACACTTTTTACATCCAAGATACACTTTTCAATCTATCCTTACATTTCTTTTAAGGAAATGCATATGAAATAAGACAAAATCTTCTCTACTACATATTACTAAGCAGTGGTTTGTTTCCACCAAAATAGAATTTTCTGGTAGGAAAAAAAGTGATTTCAGTGTATTGTTTTCTTGGTTTTGTTATGTTGGGTTTTTTTCCTCAAGTTCTATTTTAGATTTCCTGGACATAAATTTTATTTTATATTCCATAGGTGTCGATACACTTGGATAGGTGAACAAGTACTCTTTTAAATACAGTGTACAAATACTGGCACGCTAGGCAGCTGTATAAAACATAAAAATTATTGATAATAAAAAGCCTGAAAATCAGTGAGCTCATTTGAACTTCAGTGTTTAGTATAGATTCTAATGGAAACCAAGTATTGTTCTTTGGATGTCATGTTTCACTGCCAAAAAAAAATGATCAACAGATGAAATAAATGTGTAAAGAAAATAACGCTACTCCACTTACAGAAAATACAACATTAGCACATTGGAGAAGGGGTTGGATCTTCAGTTTAGAGTAGGAAGACTCTGGGAATGTGAGATTTTTGGCAGTAAGATCATCTATATTTCAGAGCTCTCTGTAATAGCAAACTTTTAGTAACGTGTATTTATTTGAATTCCAGAACAGGAAAGAAAGCTTAATTATACCTGTGAACTCATTATCTCCTTTAGTTTTATTTAAAGACAACCTGAAAAAGAGAGGGTTGAAGGAAAATTATACTTAGCGAGTCAAAACTTTTGATGCGTCTTCTATGGGTACAGGTGCTGCTTTTCTGAGGACTTGAAATGTTACTCTTTAAAACAAGGAGATGATCTTCTAGTAACCAGCGTGTGGAAAAACATTGTTCTGGGAATTTTGGGGACATCGTACAATAATGGTTTCAGTTTGCATAGTAGAATGTTATACCACTCTATTAATGGTAGCGTAATATAGTATACAAAAAAACCCCTACTTTTACAAACTTGTGCGTTATTTCTTTCTAAGAATAAGCAAACTGATGTGTTTTAGAAGTTGTTTACAAGGGGCTATTCTGTTATGCTGTCCCATTGTGTAGTGTACTTGAGACACATGGGCACAGGTAGATTATTCCCTCCGTAAGATTGGTCCTGAGCTTTGAAACTGGTTGTTTGAATAGGCCTGCCAAAGGTGTTTTGTTGTTCATTTTTGGTTTTTTTTCCTTCTTTTCCCATTTTACTTAAAAAAAACCCCAGAAGCTGAACTACAGTGAATTAAAAATGAGACTCAAACAATACAAACCAACGCTTACAAAAGTTTTCGAATGCCCTGTTGTGGAAGTGTTGCATATGCTGTCTTGCTCTTTTTGTCTGGCATCTAGTGTATTTTCCTTAAACCTGTGAGATTTATGTTAAACATTTGAAGAATTACTTGATATTTTCTGGAATAAATGTACCTGCTGGCAACTTGAGCATTGCTTGCTTCTACTCTGTTGTTAAGGTATCACTGATAGAAGGCAGATGAAGAAGCTATAAAGTAAAAATCTCTGATTGTTAGAGATTTTTTTAAACTGTACAGATTTAAAAAAACACTTCCACTTCTACAGTGTAAATATTAATACTGCTTTATTTCTAAGTTGTTGTTTAAATAATAATGTTTAGATTTAACTATTGTTTGTATCTATATTTTGAGAAGTAGTAAAAAGCCTCTACACTGGTGAAAGCAGCAGTTGCAAAATAAGGCTATCATTTTAACAACTGTAGGCTTGTTTGGTTTTTTTGTTTGGGGGTTTTGTTGGTAATATAAAAAGCTTTATCAAGAAGAAAGGTAGAATTAGATTCTGGAATTTTATAAGATAAGAAAAGAGCTTGTGTTAGAAAATGTTTTTTTTTCTGTAACAGTCTTTCTTTCCTTTATTGTGTTTTTTCTTCTAGGACCGGAATAGGCCCTATGACACTTTTAACTTGCACTCTTTGGAAAATTCCTTAATGGATATGATAAGGACTGATCATGAGCCTCTGAAAGGTAAACACTACCCTCCCAGTGGCCCACCAATGAGTTTCGCTGATATAATGTGGAGGAATCATTTTACAGGTTAGGAATATTCATATGTCCATGCTTGCTTGGTGTTTAAACAAAAATCAGCTTTTCAGTATTGCTGTAAATGTTTTGCTAACGAGTTGTCAGTTATGTTCTACATCTTACTCAAAGTTAATACCGCTCTTAGTTTTGGATTATTAGTTAGTATACAGGGTTCTAAAACAACCACTGTATCAAGCTTACTCTCTATAGTGGTTTCAAGTTTCTTGTTTAAAAAAAATAATAAAAAAGGGATCTTAATTTGGATTTCAGATTTTTAAGAGGAGCCCAAAGCTATTAGATGATGTTCAGTTCCAGCAAACTTTTGATTATTTGTGCTACTAAACTGGGTTTGTTCTACCAGGTGTAGCACTAGAGATGAAATAATTTCTAATACTTAGCTGATACTGAATAGTGAAAGGTTGTGGCAGCATTTCAATGAATAAACATTTCTGATTGACCTGCACTACTCCTCTGTCTTAATCTTAAATTAGTTAAGTTTCAAAATAAGTACACATTCTTGCTCACATTCATTCTTGCTGGCTTTAAAGACTGACGCTAATAGCAAGCCATATACAATGGGAGTATTGTCAGGACACTGGAACTGAGAGAGAAGGAACATGATAGAGGAGAACTGTAGCTGTGTATGTCAATTCCTATGCTAGTGTTTATATGCTTATGTACGTACTTTTCTGATGTCACGATTGCCTCCTGTGGCTCCTTTCCCATTTATAAGTTACATGTGGAAGAGTATTTTTTTTCTTGGCCTAAGGTCTTGTGCCTTTTTCACCATTTTTCTGTGTACAGAAGTTTGGGGGTTGCTTTTTTAAATTTTTCTTTGTTTTTTGATTGTTTGTTTTGGCGTGTGGGGTTTTTTGTTTGGTTTTGGGTTTTTTCCAACCATACCTAACTGGGTTCTGTACTCTCAGCATTTTAACCTGTGCTTTCCACTATTATCTTGAAATTTGCTGTGCTATAGCCTTCATATCTAAGTGTTGGAAGTAGCATGTTCCACAGATGCACCTGAGTGTCATATTGCTATTTAATATTGGTGTTTTGCATGAGGTAGAAATGAAATTTTAAGCATGTACAACCTTTTCAAGAAAAGTATTCTGTCCAAGACAAACTTAGTATTTTCATCCCTACTAGGATATCAATTTGTTGGAGACTAATTTAAATGGACATTTGAAAGGAGTAGGAACTGTTTCGCTCTGCTCAAGAAGTAAAACCACAGATTTCGATTTTAAAGTTTTAGTTGACCTTCCCCATTTGCCAGTGGGATGAATGTTAGCTTTCCTTTTTCTCTTGCAAACATTTCTGTCACTTAGTGGATGTGCTCTTTCTATCTCCTTTCTTGGTGCTGCTCATCTGTTTTGGCCTTGCTGCCTCGTTACTTACGTCTCTTCCAGCTTCCTATCCAGTACCTGTTGGAGAAGTGTTTACTATTAGTTCTCTCTCTCTTCCTAGCTGTTTTTTTTAACCACTGATACAGTTAATTCCCTGCCTTGCTTTCTTTTCCTCCTCTCTTTAACTACAGGGCTAACTTTGCTAACCCTCAGCCTTGGCTGGACCTAGTGTACACTTTCCTCCTGTTTTCACTCTATGCAGTATGATTGGCATTATTCATAGGATTGGCTGTCTCAGGATATGTTCTTTCTTCCTTCCAAGAAGTGCTGTCTTCCTCTGTATTAAACTGATCTGTTACTATTCTAGTGAAATCCTTTTCATAAAAGAACATTTTTTCTGCAAGCATCAATGCACTTCTCAAATCACTTTCCTATTGCATTTTCATTGTTTTCTTTTCCATGAAAATTGGTCTTGACTCTTCCCCTGTACCTCCAACTTTCTGCTTTTTCTCTACCAAAATTGCAGGTTTTCAGCTGCTGTCCTTCTCTGCACCTTCCTCAGATTTCACTTAATCTTGTCTTCTAAACTCACTTGCTTTTATCTTATTTTTCCCACTCTTGTGGCTCTCCCCCTTAAAGTACCAGCACGTTTTAGTTAGTAATCGCCCTTAGAAAGTGAATCAACTCCGCTTGCATTTGCTTGTTTCTTCAGTGTCATATTTTCATTTGTTTTCACTTTGAAGCTTTTTGAATATACCTGTTATGTATTTCAGCTTGAATTTATTTATTTATTTATTTATTTATTGTTCCTCATAGACATTCTCTTGTGAATGCCTCTTTTGTGAAATTCTGACTGCTCTTTCTGGAATCTTATTAATTTAACCAAATCTCAGAGCTACTTCCTCTTCATTTTACCTCCTCTGTCTGTCATGGTAAACTGGGTGTGGTTTTGCTTTTAAACCTTCCCTTCCTCTGGCATCTGTGACTGTCCTCTCTTAGGTCTTGTGCAGCTTTTTCCCATGTAGATTGAAAGTAAAGCAATGACAAAAATCCAGGTTTAAAAAGCAAACAGAGAAAGAATGAGATGGCTTTCAAATGACTTATCAAAAGATGAACAATTTTACAAAGATCATAGCAAAATATTGCAGGTGGTTTACCTAAAATTAGAAACTTGCTTGGAACATAATAGTCCCTCTTGGCATATGTGCCCCCTCACATTCCAGCAGATATTTGAAACAAAAAAAAATTATCTTAGATATAGAGCAAGGTCTCTAGATTAGAACATGGATGGGAGGGTGAAATGTAAAATTTCTGATGTGAAGACCAAATTGAAACGGTTCTGGGATATTTTCTTCTCATTCTGAGCCGTAAGTTCGTCATGCTCTTTATTGGTCAGTGGAGGTAGTGAAGAAGCTTGGGGTGAGAACTTACTGTTTGTAGTAGTTGCAGCTTCACACCTTCTCTGAACCTGAAGTACAATAAAACATCCTGCAGGCCATGGAAATTGAGTTTATTTCAAGGTCACCAAAGCGGGTCAGTTGCTTTAAACCATTTTAAAGCAATTTGCCTTGTGAGGGCACGTGATTAAGTGACTTTTTTTGGAGGGTGTGGAAGAAGAGAGGCTGAAGGATTGTTAGTGCAGCAGAAACTAACTGCTCCTTAGTCTTGCAATATTGAATTACATCGAGTGTCTAACTCAGTCTGATTGGCGGGCTGGCTTGGTGCTTTTCAGCTGGGAGAGCTAGGGTCACTTAGTTCTTTTTAGCTGTTTCTTACTGTAAGAGAGATTTGATACCGAGCTCTGATGTTTCTGGACTTGGATTAATTACCAGTTTATCAATCTGTATTGCATTTTATCTTCAACACAGTCTTGGAAAAAAGTGTTCAGTGTCAGTTCTCACTCTTTCTGTCTAAAATGGATTTCTTTTTCTCAGTTTTTTCTACCAGGTACGGTACCCTGCTGTAGGATCCTCTCTTTTTGTCTTCATAGTCTGGAAACGGTGTAACTACAAATTGTTTGCCATTTTCATGCTTTGAGATTTAGCAAATGTAAACTTATAAAAAGTGAAGTCTCAATTTCTTTTTTCCCAAGACAGTTAGACTTCCTTACCTGTTTCCTCTGCCATCAGGACCAGCTTCTGCATTTTTCTTCTTTCAGTCAATAATTGTAAATCCTTTTCTTCTTTCAAAAAGGAGGAAAAAAAGTACAGTAAAGGAATTGTTAAGGTTCTTCTAGTTAAAGATGAATTACTGTATATAGCCAAGGGTATCTCATTGTTCCTGGTGTCAGTCATAACCAGGCCTACATGAGAGAAGTGTGCAATATCTTTCAAGATGGTTTTCCTGAACTGTCATCTTATTTTTTGAGTTACCTGTAAGATATATTATACACTACAAAAATATGAGAGTTTTGCTTTAATGAGAGGATATTCCTGCAGTGTGTGTGTGTATTATGTAAATACCACCAGGTGTGTATATATTTATGCTTCTACCTAGTGCTGTAGGACAAAGCTGAATTATCAGAATACCCAGGGGTAGATGCTACTTATTACTGACTAAAATATTTCTTTCCTACATCAAAGTGTTTCTTGTCTATGGTGTAACATGTCCCTGTTGCAATATGTTTATCCACGTCAAACTATTACATTACAACACAGAGGCATTCTGATCTATAAAAAAATATTTTGATCAGTTCTAACTGGCAGCTGCCTTTGTTCTATTTTTAAATAATTAATATATTTCAGCTGTGTTAGATCATATGCTATGCACATGTGCTACCCACAGGTCATGAAACTGAATAAAAAAGTAAATTGAAGAGAGAAATCGTGTCTCTTCAAAATATTTATTTTAAATTTACTGTTACAGTTGATAACTGTAGTATTTGGGTTTTATCCTAAATCAGAGAACAAGCTTTGTAATGTGCGAATACCAACCTACAAAAATTCTGAGTTTTTTATTGAGTATCAATGTGACACATCTTCAGGTATGAGTATTGGGAGACCACAAGGCATACAAGGAGAATTTCCAGACTAGACTTTATTAAAAGTAACTTTAATGTCTATCATTCTGTAGGAGAATACATAAATACTTGTTGTAACAAATACATTGTTATAGCATTTGAGTAGAATATACATGCCCTCTGACTATCTTGGCATTTGCTATTCTGAGGCTGAGACTTTGAATACATCCGTACAATAGTTCGGAGGTAGAACTGATTAAACTTCTTGGTTTGATTTTCAATACTTAATATGAATGACACCCATATATTTGCACAACAGAAAACTGAAGTTACTGGGGTTACTATTTAACTATTGTGAAGACTGTTTCAGGTCATATGAAAACTAGGTAAAATTTAAGATTTCCTGTTTAACTGTGTTGTGTATAAGGTTTGACATCAGTGTTTGAAGATTATATGCAATGTTTACAATATTGTCTTACATATAGAATGGACTTCGACTCTTCCATTTTCATCTTCAGTGGCTTCAAAACATGCCAGCAGATTTTGTTCAGCTCTAATTGCTCTTAAGCTTTCTGTAAGCAAAGCAGTAAGTTTGCCACACGACCTGAGAAAAGTGAAGGTGAATAGATCATGTTTGTGTTTGCAGGCAGTAGCTGAACACAAAGGTTGTGCAAATAGAACAAATGTTGTCATCTCAGTCCCATAAATGGTGCCACCCAGTTAAGAGATTTTTTGCAACACTGTCATTAAAAGGAAGTGCACTGAAACAGTACTTCTTAAAATCTCCATGCTCGTCAGACACCTTTCTGTAAAGGCACATGAAAACTGGAGTGAGCAGACAGATGTGTTGGCAAATCTTTTTGTGTTTAAAATTAGGCCACACAAGCTAAGCCTTTTAAAGGAAACGTATGCTTTTGAAACTTTGCTTATTTAAGAAAATCTTCTTCAATTTTTTTTTCCCAATACAGAATATGATCGTTAAATGGTTTGTATTTCTCATATTAAAATAAGTGTTTTCCTAAATGATGCTGTGGTACTATCATACTTCCTAATTTTCTGCTGGCAACCAGCAAGTCCTTGTCTTTGACCTGCTGAATCTGTTTTGGGGCAGTATTGGTGTTTTGTTTAGTTCAAGGAGTGGTGATACAGACACCAATTTTTTCTTCCCTTTCTTTCCATTTTTTTTCATTGAACTATTGAAGGCCAACCTCACAGACACCTGAAGTGTTTGTTGTTGTTGCTTTGCTTTTCTGTTTGTTTTTTTGGTTTATTCTTTTTCTGGTGGTTTTTTTTGGGGGGTTTTGTTGTTTTGTTTTTGTTGGGGTTTTTTTCTTCTCATCTATCTGTTCTGTTGAGAGTTTTGTGTATTTTAGCATAGGTTGCTACTGGAGAACTCTGCTTTCATATTGGTTTATTTTATTCCTCCCAAACTCACCAATAATACCAATATTGCCCTTTTGAGTACAGTTCTGGAACTAATCTGGAAGCGGTATATGTGTACATATTGTTGTCTGCCCCTTACAAGCAAAGCCAAGTTTCAAATTAGTAGTATTTCAAAAGCAGGGATCGATGAACATAAAAAGAAAATACAACTATTTTCTAGCTAAAAATATTTGCGTTACTCAAATACACTCAAGACCTTTGTGTTTTATTGGAGCAACATAATTCACTTATTAAGAGTGAATTTCCTTGTATATGCTGTTATATGTTGCTTTCTCTGTTGATGCCATATATTTCTTTAATCGATGTCAGAAAGAAATTACTACCAGCAAGCTTTGATACTGATATACATAGCTGATAATTATACACTTCTGTTTACATTGCTACAATATGTATTTGCATAGTAAAAATATATACGTGTAAACACATTAACAGCTCTTCATATTCCCTTCTGGCAAACAATAACATTTTTATTCTCTTGGGTATGTTAATATGTAAAAGATAGGTACGTCTTAAGTAGGTGTTTAAATTATGGGTGTGAACAAGTGTCAGGTAGACTTAAAAAAAGGAGGAGGAGAGGGAAAAGAAAAACCAACCAAACAATAAACTTCTTTGGGGAGTTGCTTTTTATTTTTATAATTCTTTGTGCAGAGCCTTCCTTACACAGTTCATACTTTTGGAATTTTTTGGGCATGTATGAGTTACTGTAGCATCAGTTTCAGGTGTCTGTTTTTGGGGAACAGGAGAGAGAATGGTCTGAGGTCTAGTATGGTAAAAATGATTACAATATTTATATATACACACACATGCCTCATGCTTTTTTGGCCGTTTGTGAGTCATGGAACAAAGACTCATGGTGGAACTTAGGTGTGGATACGTTAGGTTGTGCTGTAAATTAGACCCCAAATAAATATGGGTAAAAATAATATTTTTCAGATGTTTAAGGGAATACTGGTCTTGCTTTGCTTTTTGCATTTTTCTGTGTCTAAGCTTTGCTCTGCCCCACTTGCTATCTATCAATCCAAATAACTGTTGCTGTTCTGTAATGCCTTCTGTTGGCACCAACTTTGATAGAAGGGATAAGAATGATAAAGGAGGCATTATTGCTGAGGAAGTATAGCAGACCTAGTACTGTTGCCAGTTTCATTTGACCTTGCCACTGGAGTCTCTATTCAGAACTTGTAATTGATATCAACAATGATCTTAAGAACTATGTGAGAGGAAGTTCTCATTCCCAGTAAGTTCAGGACAGGTCAAAAGCAGGCCTGCTTTTCTATTTTCTAGCAAATCTTATCCCAAATACCAATTGCTGAATTGGTGTAAGTGATTGATCTTAGTGAAGGCCATGTGGTGTAACAGTGCAAGAAGTTTTACTCAATATATAACCAACAAACATTGTTTCTCGGAATGTTGATTGTAATGTGAAAATGATGAGAGTAGGTAACTGTAATCTCAAACTCTTCACTGAGTGTTCACATCCAGGAGCTGATTAGGATTTCACAAGTTCAAAAAACCATAGAGCACTTAAGAAGAGAAAATGAACAAAAAGAGAAAATTAATTCAGAAATTTCTTCAAGAAAAAACAATAGTTATAAATTTGGAACTAGTTAATCACTGGTGTTTCAGACATGGGAAAATAATGGTAATAGCAGCACACATACAAAGATGAAATAAGATCCATTTTACACTGAGTTGTAAATAGGTTATGCTCATAAGCTTGAATATCTGCTAAAAATAGTAGATTTTAAAGTTCAAATTAAGGGGACCACTACAGGCAAGCCTGGCACTAGACACTGTTAAAAAACACTGGTAAAACTGTGCCTGATATCCAAGGTTGTTATTTCTGGGACAACATTCTTTCTCAAAATTGTTCATGTAACTTGAAATTATCTAGACAATTAAAAAAAAATTTAATTAAGAGATTCATATGTGGGAAGAATATACTTCCTAAAGTTATTAGAAAGATTTCAGAATTGTTTCAAAGTCGTGATTCTTTTCTGCAAAGAAGGAGGTGAAGTTAGATTCCATTTAACATCTTCCTTCTGATATAATACAGAAGAGACGATGCACATAGTTGTGATTTGCTGTAAGAAGGAATTGGGCTCTCTGCCATGACAAGCATGATAATGGATATGCTGCAGAGCACTTATGCAGTCCAGCCAGAAAAGTGTCTTCAAATGCTGTTACAAGAGAGAATTTAAGGAATTTAATGACATAAGATATGCGAAAGAACAGCCTGGGCTATAGAAGAATCATTAAACCCTTGTTTATACTCCGAGATGTTTAAAGAGAGAAGTATACATCTGGATATTTTATTTATTTTTTTTTTTTTTAAATTGAAAAGACTTATATAAGAGTGATTATTGTTGCAGCCTAACTGCAGTAATATAACTGTGTGTTATAAAAGCACATAATTGAAAATATGCTTAGTAGATAGTTCTGAAACCAAGACAAGCAAACTGAAAATGGCAGATGTACACCGAATACAAGTACTGGGGATGTTGTTACTGAGAAGGTTCCTATTTATGGCTTCAGTGAATTGCTGGAGTCCAGAACTTCTGTGCCTTAACTTCTATGTCTTTCTGCCTGTTAGGATTCTTGAAAAGTAGAAATTTTATCTAGAGATTTAATCTAAAAACTGTAATTAGAAATATGTACTTATATAGACATCATAAAGGTCCAGGTAGCATACATGTGCTTTTCTTAAAAGCAGTTGTTTTCTGATAGTCGCTTCTGTGTTTAACCCAAATATGTCCTTGAAAGTACATATTCTTAACTACAATTCAGTTTTACATTGCACCTTTTAATAAATAAATTTATCATTTCCTTTTTGTGCTTCCTTCTTGTTCCTTAGATAACTACACAGTTTTGTAATCTGCATATGGCCTCTTTTTTCCAACTGAATAATTTTCAAACAGCAAGATATTGAAATGTTGTAGTTAATGTGAAAGGCTGTATAATTATTAGTAGCTAATTGTCTTATGGTTGGTGCATTACCAGTCTGTTTTGAATGCTTTTAATACAGGTGTGTTTAGAAAGTACGCCATTAATTTGTGGAGTTGCACTTGGGGACCTCTGAATATGCACAGAATTATCCCACACTGTTGCTTAGCTCAGTGTGAGAATATGTCCTCCTGCTTGTGCTGCTCTGTATTTTCTGCTCCTCTTAAAAGATAGCTGACAAGAACTGTTTAAAAATAGCAGGCCAAGGGCAGGTGACAAAATGTCACACAAGCAGCACCTGGTCCAGTGACAGCCTGGAGGGAGGAAAAAACCAAACCCAGATGTCACAGATATGATTCTATTTCTGAAGCTGGTCAAACAGCAGAATTTCAGCTTCAGGAAAGGAAAAGAGAAGGGCCCATCCAAGCATTTTGCATTCAAATTTTACTCTAGTATTTTTTCATGGCAGTACCCTTTTTTATATGACAAGTTTTAGTTTACAAGTACAGATTATTATATACACCTTTTCTTTTTACAAGTATTACCTGTAACCTCATACTCATTAATATGCTGTTAAGGAAAAGGGAATTAATGTCAATCTGGCAAAATTTCTAAAATATTCTAGCACAAGCTTATACTAACTGAAATCACAGCTGCCTTAAAGTTTCTGCAGTGCTAGCTTGTATGTATAAGAGAATATGTACAAGAATTACATCTGTGATTAGGAAATCTGAAGTAGTTAATGAAGAACTTCTTCAGAAGCTTTGCTCAATGAATTGGAAAGTAAAAGTGGAAATTTTATTTCGTCTTTCTTCTGCCCCTGTTTCTCTCTGGAGGTGCTGTCTGCTTCATAGTCTTACTGTGGTAAAGCATTTTTCTGAAAGAATGAGAAGATTATAATGTGAAGAAAATATATATTTGCTTATCTTAAACTGACTGTGACTTGGTTTCAAAAGTGTACTGAAACTTCCTGTTGCATCTGTTCAGAAAGGATATTTAATTGCAGCACAGCAGTCTCTGTCACTGGAAATAGAAGGCTTTTCCAACATTTTAAATTCCTATCAATAAGTTAAAGATTTACTTTAGTTCTGCTTTGTCAAAGCTTATTTGTTAAAATTTGGTTTTGCAGAAGTACAGGAACTTAATGATTATCTCGATTCCTCGGTGTAGTGAGTGGGTCTTGAGCTCCCATATTTGTATGCCAGCACAGTGAAGAAATTTAAACTGCCTGCTTCCTTAGCTCACAAACTTAACCATGAATCTAGAGATACAGAGAGCATATGAGATTGAAATGCCTTGATTGAAATCAGGGTAAGCACTCTGTTTCCAATGATCTGCTAACTCAGGAGCATCTGGTGTCAGTCACAGGTAGTGTGGAAAACAGTGATTTATTTTTACCAACTGAGTGGAGTGTTTGTAATGCTGTATTTGTTATTTGCAGCCTACTATAAATGATGTAACTGCAGCAAAGTTTAACTTTGAAAGGGTAAACGTAATACACACCTAGTACATCTAGTACAAAGCAATGGCTTAGTATTAAAAAAGAATTAATTTATTGTTTGTTTTGGGAATTTTTTTTTCATTATTTTAAGTACATAATGCTAAAGGTGTTAAATACTGTAAATGTGTATTCTTTGGAAGTTATCTTTAGTAGACAAAAGATTTGGCTATCCTGACTGTTCATCCCCTTTAGCAGTTCTTCATATTAATTAATTTAATTAAGTTTTGAAATAAAAACATTAAAAATAGTTTTTATTTACATTGCAGGGCGTATGGGAATAAACTTCCATCATCCAGGAACAGACAATATTATGGCTCTTAATAGTAAGTAGTTAATATCTTGTGACTGCTACTGTCATATTGAACAGTGTTTCTCAGATTTATGTCTCTATAACTGTGTAGTCAGACATAAATATATACACCAATAATATTTGTATAGAAGTTCATATGAGCTCTTTTAAAATGATTTTCATAAGCCAGTCATCTCTGATCTTACTGGTAGAATTGGTGATTCTTTACACTGAATTTATAATTGCTTTATGTATTTCAGTGGAAGCTTCATGATGCCTGCTATCGGTAATATTGCAAAACAGTCTCTGTTATTTCCTCTTTTGTACATGTGTCTGTGTGATAAATTTGTCACTTGAATTTCTGGTATCTCTCCAGACAGATTTCTTCTTGTTGGGATGAGCTCTTAGAAGTTTTTTGCACAGACAGGACTGGAGAGAACGTTTAGACATCTAAATTATGAGGAAAAAGTGTGGGGCTGAGATTCACTGAAAGATTATTGCTTTTGTTCATATTGGGAAATAAAAATAAGTTAAAAAATTCCAATTGTTAATATATCTCTCATGGAGACTTTATCACACTCTACAACTACCTAAAAGGAGGTTGTAATGAGGTGGGTGTTGGTCTCCTCCCAAATAACAAGGATAAGAAGAAATGGCCTCAAGTTGTGCCAGGGGAGGTTTACGTTGGATATTAGGGAAACTTTCTTCACCAAAAGGGTTGTCAAGCCCTGGAACAGGCTGCCCAGGGAAGTGGGAGTCACCATCCCTGGAGGTATTTAAAAGATGTCTAGATGAGGTGCTTAGTGACATGATTTAGTGATGGACTTGACAGTGCTGGACTCGATCTTAAAGGTCTTTTTCAACCTAAATGATTCTATGATTCACATTCAAAAAACATGCCAAAATAGCTCTGGAAGCTCTAGAGACAGCTTTGTATCATGGGGGTGGTTGATGGGTTAGGCACCACCAGCATAATGTATAAATGAACTATGCAAATCAAAGCATTAGTTTTTGTCCATCTAATCCTAAGAAATGCTAACTATTTTTAAATGTCCATTTTTTTCTTACAGTGTTGTATTAGAAGTGTTAGGATTAATTTACTAACTTACCTAAATTTTTTTGCCTTTGCACTACCTAAAGAAGCTATACTGTGTATAGTTGAAAACTAGTTTTTTGTGTGGTACCAAACAATTAAAAATAACTTACAAATGTGAGGAGCAGAAAATCTGTAATAGGCAAGATGCAAGGGTTTTAACATTTGGCTTTAAATACTAGTTTTCAGACTCTGTAAGACTTTGCTAGTGCTCTTTTTCTTAGTTTTACACTGTTAATGATGATGTGATACTTTGCAGAGTTTCTGTTGCCATAGCATATAAGCCCCATTTTCTTATGGGAACATGAAATTCTGGGAAATAAAGTAATTAACTTGGAGAAATGCTCCATTTAATTAAAGACTTCATTAAAAGTGGAAGCTGTTCCTGTGGGTGTGCATAAATAAGTTCTGCAGAGGTCAGTCTGCTGCTGTTTGACATGAATTCTGGCCTCAGAACGTATTTGTTGTTCGACCATGGGCATTTCAGTAAGCTGATTGCAATAGTAACATATTTGTGAAGATGGGAGATTGATTTTTGAGATATTTTTATGAATTGACAGTTACTATGGAATAGATAGTGGCATTTCTTACATAGTTTTGTAGATTTTTTTTTAGACAGGAATGAATAACTGATACAGAGAGCTATACTGTACTATATTGAATCGGGCTTTCATTGTGAGATAACTCACTTTTATCCTAAATGGATTAATATATTCTATTCTGATTTCTGCCATTGCTAGATGAACAAAAACATCGCTTTTTTAATGGAAAGAATATTTAAGAAAATATTTCTTCCTGTCTAATTCCTTTGAAATTTTTTACAGCAGCTATATAATCTTAATCGTTTATAAAAAATAATGATCCTTTGCAGCTATAGTCCTGATCTATGGCTAAAATATTACCAGAGCTAACTGAAGAACCCAAATAAAATATATTTATGCATTTCCAATATTTGAAATATTATGGATTTATTGAAATATTAGCTGTTTACAGACTTGCATAAACCTGGCATCATAAATATGCAATTTATGCAAAATAATGATGATTGGTTTTTTTAATGAAACTCAGCACAAATAAAAAGCCTGGATAAGTTCCTATATATTTTTTACTCTCCTGCATCTCTTCTTCCTCCCATTCTTTATCAGGTGAGGCCACACCATTTTTGGCCCTTACTAAGAGCCTAGGAGGTAGAATTATTGTATTGTGAAACGTGTTGGGTTTTGCTCTTAAATCTTTGAAGACTTGAGAATAAAAGCAAGTATTCAAGTACACAAGCTTAAAAATTCCTTTCTGTGACTTAAATTTTCTTTCCTGTGCAGCTAAAGCTGAGATATTTAGAAATATCTAATTCCCATATGATCCATTACCTTTGTCATGGAGAAATATGCTAAGGAAAGTTAGTCCAAGAAGAAATATTCTTTCCTGTGCTGGAATGGTTGTGGTCTTCAAAAAAAAACAAATCAAAAAAAAACCCCAAACCCAAACAAACCTTAAAATAAAAGTTCCCAAAAGATATTTCATCCTAGTAATTTTTGGAACAATTTGGAGAACTTATGTAACTTAAATCATAATATAATATCTATATATAATTTCTGTGAAACCAAATGCTGTCTGCTGAATCTGCAAATCCAACCTTCACATTCTATTTATAGTCATTGCTACACAAGCGTTTTTCTCTTTTCCTGCAAAGACATAATCTTTAAGGATTTATTGCTCAAAGCTCTTACTAACAGTGTAGACACTCTTCTGAAGCTGGAAGACAACACAGGCTCATACCAACAGTAATGCAAAACTTTATTTGACATGTCATATAGAGGGGGGGAAGTTTTCTGACGGGTGTTCATCTCTCTAGCTGCTTCTCTTCCTTTATGGCAACACTTTCAACTATATTCAGTTGTATTCTTATTTACTGATTACAGTCTTTTAAAACTAGGGATTTCCCTGACTGGCTGTCTTAACCCACTCTCTCTGAATGTTGAAGGGGATTGTTAGGTTTGAGGGAAAGTGTTACTTGCTTATCTGGCAGGGCTTACTGTAGAGCATACTACCACCATTTTGTTCATCATGGTGTAAAGCTATAACTCATCATCTCAAAGCACTAAGTTCTGAAATAGTAAAATGTGAGATTACTTTTAAATGCATAAACAATCTAATTATGAATATCTTGTCGTTAATGGTGTTATACTTGTGTACATACACAAAGAGTTGCACGTGTGTATATTTTAAATGTAGAGGTGCTTGAAGTTCTCAAGAATTAGACTTCTATTTGAACATTTCAATGTTCAAATATTCAGAGAAATCTGAGCGTAATTTTGAAGAGCATTTAAACCAAAGGAAGATGCAAATATGTAAAATGTTGTGAAAAGGGAAAAAGCAATAGCTTTTGTCTGTACCAGCTCTAATTGAAATTTCTCTAATTGAAATAGTGTTTTTAATCAAGTAGTGACATAGGGGGTTTTTTAACTTTTTAATAACGTCATTTATACTGAGCTAAGCAGTAGAAGAATTTCTATAAATTTTCATCTACAGCACCTTATTAAAGACAATGGATACTAATTTCTAGGGGAAATATGGCATAAATTGAACTATTGATTTTATTTATGCAAATTCATGTATGAACTTAGAGAGAAATTATCTCTTAACAATATTTTTGGGTGTTTGCAATACAGATTAGAAGTTCTTTACAATACTAAGCAAAACCTGAAAAGAAATTGATTTGCTTTGCCACAATTAACTCAAAGGTGTTCTCCATCCCTTTTTCTTGCTAATATTCACTCCCATTTGCAGTCATATATTTCTACAGCCATTGCTTCTCTTTGGGGGACACTGGATGCTTTCTTGAATTAGTATGTGCTCCTTTTTAATTAATTATACAATTAAAATTAAATAGTGTGAATACACAGTCTCCTATATGCTAGGAAGTGAGCTACCTTTAATGCTTCTTCTGAAAGCAAACAATAAGCTTTAGCAGAAGAGAATTACAGAAGGTGAAAAAGGGAGATGGAGAATAAATGAGGGTGTGTGATCTTTCTAAGGAAGCACTGACCTGTACAACTGACTGTCCCAAACAAACTTCTGTAAAATGAGTTTAGACTAAAGGTAGTTAAACTAACAAATGAGAAAAACCCCTTTGTGAAATGCTGGAATTGTTTTTCATAAAGCTTCTCTGTACAGTGACTTTGCACTGCTGTTGGGCTTCAAATGTTCCATCTGCTTCCAATGTTCATTCTTGTCTCATCTGAAAATGTGTCATCTGCGAGGTCTGGTGCTATTTCCTCTCCATCTGACTGTCTTTTTCTTCTTTTCATTAGTGCCATTTAGTTCTGTTTGTTCTGAGTAAAATCACTTGAAAAATACATCAAGGCAAGGCTTTGGGGCACCTTTTTACATGTTTGTGTAGAGATGTTGGTTTATTTTATTAATATAGATCACAGTTATGTGGGGGAGTTGTCATTCCGTGACAGAAAATGTAATGGCAACAAAACAATTTCATTTTTTATTTTCATGCTTCTATTGATTTTAAAATTGCCTTGTCTCTTTAAGAGTTATTGTACTTTTCTCTTCCTGTATTCCGACGTATTGTTTTCAAACACATAGAGTGTTTAGATAGCATTTTTATTTAAATTTTTTTCCAATGCTGTTGGTGTAACTTGAACTGAACTGCTCCAAATAGAAGGTTTATTGAATTTTTGTGCTGTAAAATCTTGGGTGGCAGTTAATAGGTAAAAAAGCTTGGCTTTTTTAGTGATAATATTCTGGGAAAATGTGTGGCTAAATTTTGAGAGACATCAATCTTTTCTAATAGTTTGCCTATAGGAATTTGCTGAGCTCTTTAGACCACTTGCCAAGTCACATTATTAATGTGTGACTAGCTTATTAACATATAAGAAATAATAGAAACTAATAAAAGACAATGAGATAGTAATGTTTGCAAAACTAGATCTAATGTAATTGTGAAGAGCTCACAGTTGAGTTAACTGGAGAGAAAAAACAAATGATGTAAAGTGTGACATAGCAAAGGCAGCAGGTTTTGTAAGAGTCCCAGAGTGTTCAAACTGTCACTCTACACATAACCTTGCGAAGTTTTTCAGAACCAGCTGTGCACCGTGGTAGTACTGATGCTGCCTTGGGGGCTGTGACGTGGGCTAGCTGGTATCTCAAAGTCCCCTTCATATCTGTGTAATTTTTAAAAAGTGGGGGGAAGAAGGCAGTAAAACATGCCTTTTCTTCTTTCTTCCCTTAATTCTTTTTATGTTAGCATCTGCACTTTGATTTGGCTGTTACTGAAGGCACTATCTCTTATCAGTGACTGCTGAAGTCTTTTCATAGCAGAGGTAGATTTCTTAAATTATCTTATTTCAATTCAGCTCTGTAGCTCTTTACTACCTTCTTGTTTGTTGTTTTTTTCCTACCTCTTTTTCTGCCTTGTAACCTCACCAGTGCTCCTTCCTTTCATGTAAGTGATCTTTATTGTGGGTGAGTGCCATCTGTTTCTGCAGAATTTTAAGAACAAGATTTGTCAGGCTGTTCCACAAGCATTATCTACTATGCTAGAAGAGATGAGATGGCCGGCCAGAATTAGGTTTAGTAGATAGGAAGCAATATGAACAGAGTTCCTATCCACCAGGCTGTTAGAAATGTTTTATCTTTAATGTATTTTTTAAACTAAAAGAAAGAAATGAAAATAGATAAGCCTTGTTAGCCTCCTGCGCGTATGCTTAGCTGCTCAGTATGCCTAAGGAAGGAAGACCTGAGCTGTTTAAACAATAGTTTTGAGTGCCAAATGCACTTCATGTGTTTGATCAAGTGTTTGAGGTCCAATGTGTGGGTCTTAACTACATTTACCTTGCATGTAGATTGTATTTGTGCAATGATGGGATTCAGTTGTATCTGTATGTCAGAGTATGTTATCAGAGAGACCGTTGTAACTCTTGCATTGCTAGCATTACAAAAAAGTGAACTAGAAGGGACTGTTGAGGCTGATACCACCACGTTACTGCAGAGCCTGTCTGCACATCCAGCCCATCTATCAGTGGAAATTGAGAACACTATTTTTAACAACTTGTAGCTGAGCAGTAGTTCATCCCAATCCCCAAACCCAAATTGTTTAGATTGTGTGTTTTCAAAGACCTCTTTAAAAAGATGGGAGGATAGAAGTCCTGTTCTTTTGAACAGCTTTTCTAGCCATAGGAAAAGGGGACGAAAGAGCATTATTTTCATAAACAAGCTGTTCTGTTGCACTGCTCGTCATGAAAAATAACCTCTCAAATCTCAAATGCTGGAACATGCTGAAGTAAAAATAATTGCAAATTTTATCCCTGAAAAACTGGGATGAGTGTCCTGCAAGTAACTATGTAGAAAACTTTCTTTGGAAGTAAATAGATTTCTGTGCACATAAAGCTCAGTACAAACATTCTGTGGCAAGGCACCCAGAAATTAATGTAGTGAACCAATTCAATTCTCTATTCCCCTAGAAGTATGGGAAAAAAAAAGAATTACTTTTATGCACATGACTTACTGTTATGGACATGACTGTCATGCTATTGGCTTGCTTCTTACCTAGATAAAATCTGGAAATTGTTATTCAAGAAATAGTATTTTTATATACAGTAAATTCATGCTGCTTCAAGCACTGGCCTCATCTTTGCAAAGGAGTCTTGACAGCCTTGACTCCTATTTTAGTTAGTAAAAATGCTGAATCTATTCTAAACTACATTTATGTGCATATAATTTTTTTATGTTGATTGCTACAAATTAAGTACCCATACTGCTTCTACTTTAGCTACTGCCTTTCACATGCCTCCAACTTTTTAAACAGAATGTTCCTTACCCAGCTCTTACTCAGTGATTTATTTGTTTGTTTTTAATATTTTGCACAGTTTGTTAGATGACCTTGACCATTCAGACAAAGCAGCATGGGCTGACTGATGAAGGTGAAATATTTTGATTTGTCTTGCTGAAATTGCAGCTATGATTTTTCCATATGGCTAATTTGAGACAGCTTGTTGAATGCCTTTAAAATCATAAAGATGTAAATAAATTCTATTTACGTACATTATAGCAAATGAATTGACTGAAATGAACAAAGTCAAAAATATTTCCCAAAGGAACTTTGAACATGTGGCCCGAAGTTAAAAGAGTTCTAGTACTACAGAGATACAATATTCGTATGTCTCATCTCAGAATTTTATTATGACCCAAAGGAAATCTTCAAATCGCTTGAGAGAAACTCAGACTATGGATGCACTCCCTGCATCTGCGTTTCTTGTTCTATGTACACAAATACTTCCTCTCAATCTATGTATTTTAATGACATAGAGTTCCTAGATTATTCTGTTAATTTGCCTTTTGTTACTTTAGCAAAAATAGTTCTTGGAGTTCAAGGTGTGCTACCCGAGATACTGTTATAGCAAAGATACATTGGATAATTATGTTTGATTCTGTCACATTCTCTCAGTTCATTAGTTCATTTTCACTGGCTTTGTAATTCACTTGTAAACTTCCAGATCTCTAAGAACTTCAGACAGTCGCTAGTCAAATGACAAAGCTTGACGTATTTTCCTTTCTGATCTTAGAAAATTATTGGACAACTCAGTGTCCTAAAGCAAGTGTTGTTCTGAACTGCTGACTGCCTCAAGATTACAGATTAGTTTTGTAAGTTAGAAATAAGATTCTGGTACCTTAAAAATTAGGGAGGCTCCCAGTCTTGTTACATAAGCTTTCTTTATCCCTTTTAGCTCCAAAATTTCAAATTGGGAAATGCTGACTTTATTTTTTCTCTTCCTTCCATAGAGATAATGCTATTTGAAGTCAATTTAAGAAATGTCTTTCAGTGCCAACACTGAAGAATTTTTTTAAAATCTCAAAATACTGTTAAGTCTTACATAAAATGTGATAATACAAATAAATGGTGGCACATATTTCTGTATTTGAAATTACCTGATTACGTTCATGTTTAGCTATGATATGGAAGGAGCGGAGATCTAGGTCTCTTGAGTTCATTTTGTGAACCGTAAAAAAATTATTTATCTAATAAAACAATGGAAAAAAAAAATCAGAAGTCTCACCAAGATGACATATCATATACCAAATAAGGTGTCTAAGATCTCATGGTTTAGACATTTTAGTACATCTAAAATAAAGAAAAAAATTAAGGGGTGTGTCTGAGTAGAGATTATTTTCATCATCCAACACAGAATCATAGAATTGTCAGGGTTGGAAGGGACCTTAAAGATCATGTAGTTCCAACCCCCCTGCCAATGGCAGGGACACCTCCCACTAGAGCAGGTTTTATCAACATAATTTAATAATGTGTGTTTCAGTTTCTTAATTTTACAGAGTTCTTCCAGTAGGGAGCTTCATGCAGTCTTCAAATTCTAGCACAAACTAATCCAGTCCATACTTCTTCTAAAATCTGTGAAGAGGATCTTTCACAGCTAATCAGTTTTCTGTTACTATTAGAATCTGATTTAAAAGACAAGTCAACAAATTAATTTGGCAGTATTATCTCCTATATGTGTATATTGAAAGTACCTCAGCTTTTCTATAGACTTAATTTATCAGATTTTTACTAAGGTTAGATGCATTTGAAAAGGTTCTTCAGTTGTGCAGCTATCTGTCTTCCCAGAGGAATTTATCCCCACAGTGTCTGATCCATAAAAATGGAGCCCTTAACTAGAGATCAAGCTGTTAAGAGCAGGTACTCACTGTTCCACATGACTAACATCTGTTGTCTCCAGGAGATGAAGTAAGGTGGTTTTTGTTTTTGCAATTGTTTCTTAACTTAAAAGGCTTGGTTCACTGGGATATTGAACTATATTATTACACCGCCTTCTACTGATGTATTGTGTCAGCATTTCATTGAATCACAGAATGTTAAGGGTTGGAACGGCCCTTGAAAGATCATCTAGTTCAACTCCCCTGCCAGAGCAGGACCACCTAGAGCAGGTCACATAGGAACATGTTCAGGTGGGTTTTAAATGTCTCCGGAGAAGGAGACTCCACAACCCCTCTGGGCAGCCTGTTCCAGAGCTCCGTGACCCTCAAAGTGAACAAGTTTTTCCTTACGTTTCTGTGGAACCTCTTATGCTCCAGCTTACACCCATTGCCCCTTGTCCTGTCACTGGACATGATCCACACTGCTAGGTTGAGTTTTTGTGTAGTCATCACCGATACCTATTTTTCCCAAGTGCCACTGATTTTTATATTCTGTTATAACTGAAGTGTATTGTGTATCTTCTGCAGTTTATTTTTGAAACCTGCTGCCATGGGAATTTGTGGAAGCAGGCAGTATCAGCACATTCAAAAAAGCATTAGAAAAATTGTTATCAAAAGGCTTTTAGGCAGGTGTTAGACATAGGTGAGCATGTGCCTCCTAACGTGTTTGTTCCATCCAGTGACTGAATGCTACTCTAACAGAGAGAAACATACCACTGATAGTGGCCAGTCTAATGTGCTCTTTCTAGTGTCACTATGGAAGGCTGAATACTTGCCTGGATCGTTCATTGGCTTTACCCAGCAGGGCATTGCTTATGAACTCTTGTAGGCATTCTAGCTGAGATATGTGCTTCCTGTCTATATTTTAACAAACACGAAAAGGAAGCTTGTAAGAATATGTTTTAGTCAAAGTCCTTTCTTTTCTGTAGGTTGTTGCTTAGTTTCATCTCTTAAATAAATTTCAGAACACCTGCTTTACTAATAATAATTCTCAGAAATCATTTGTGCAATTCTGCTATTTATTTACATGGTTTACTTTTATCATCCAAATTACACAATGTCCCTTTTTGTGTTGGAACCTTCCAACACAAACAAAAGGGCAAAACCAAACTCTAGTTCTAGCTTAAGTAGTGACCTGAAGAGTGAAGGTGGTTTACTGGCTGATACACAATAAGCAACTTTGCGTTTCTTGTGTTCTTGGGTTTTGGTATGTATATTAACTGAGCAAGAATAACTTTAAGCAGCAGAATAACTTCCTTGGTCCATGTAACTTTTTTCTCTTGTCAGCATTGTCACACTGTTGATATGCTGGTCCTCTGCCTTTTCAGGACCATAGGCAACGGTTATTGGGTCACACCTTCCTTCTGACTCCTTGAGGGCTATCTCGTGTGGATATGTGCTTGTGTGTGTCGTGCAGATATGCTCATCTCATAAAGCAGGTTGTCTTGAGTTTTGTGGTTCTTCATAAAATTTTACAAGTGTCTTCTTATGCCACCAGTATATCCCTCCTCCCTTGACTAACAGATAAATGTTGGCAAAATGCAAGCCTTTAAAGTTCTTTTTCATCAGTTTCATACACCTTTCTTTGAGATGCAGTTAAAATTTGAGCATTTCAATTGAGTGTGTTTTGATTTATTGCAACAATGGGTAATCTTAGCTGCAGGGTTTGGGGAATTCCAATAGCATCAGCACTAAATTCACGTAATTGCATTGCAGTATGTGGGGTTTAGGGAATTTTGTTTTGCTTGTTTGTTAAAGCTTAAGAGTTCTGTTCTTCAACATACAGTTTCATGTTAATAAAAATACACTCAACTTCTGGGATGAGGTAATAGTTTCAGGAGAGTTAACAGGAGGTAAAGAAGAATGTGTTGTTCCTTTGTCTTTGAGTACATGCTATCTGGGACACAGTGGTTATGTAACTTTGTACCTGTCAGTTAAAGAAGGTTACAAGGGGATGGAGAAACACAAAAGCAGTGATGATCCTTCTGGGAATTGCACAACTGATCAGTGCCTGCTTGCAACAATTTTGCAGTTTACATGGGAAAATGCTCTCATCACTTCTTAAAGCAGCTGTTTTCATTCATACTGTAATGTTCTACAAGGTACCTAGGAAAGAATCACTTTTGTGTTCAGTTTTTAAACTTTTAAGTAGATGGCTTTAAGTGCAAAATGATGTTTGTATTTGTCACTGAAACCAGTATATGGGAGTGGTTTCATCGGTGGTGGGTACGGTCCTGGGAGCACCCAGTCTCTTGTCTTCTGTTGGAATTGCCCAGGAGAGAAACTAACTGTGGATATATAGCACTGGCAGTTTCATGGTTTGTAATGCTGCCATAGTTTTCTTACTGGCTCTCAAATGTCTTAATTCAAGAATAATTTCTAAGTTGTTTATCTTCTAAAATACTTAAGCTGGAGGCATTATGAAATTTACTGGGTGAACCATTCCTTCTTTTATATCTGTTATGCTCTGAACTTTGATTTATGAACAAGATGGGCATTTTTTATTAACTTGTATCAAATGACACATTTTTGTGTCACGTGTGAACAACGTAACTGTGTGTGTTGACATTTGTAAGTTGCCATGCTGAATGATTGTCAACATGTTGGAAAAAGGAGCATTTTAATGTAATCACAGGATAAAATTGAGTTCACTTTCAAATTGTGTGTGTGTATGTGTGTATAATAATCAACACTGGTGAAACTTGACCTTCAGCAAAAACTGACTAGGCTCACTGTCTTCCTCTTAATCCTTAAGGGGATAGCATTATTTTCCCCCTAGAACTTACAGGCAATTATAAATATACCTTCAATAAAACCTTTTTATGGACATAAAGATTACCTGTGTGAGTTGCATATATGAGCTAAAAGCAATATTGTGCAGTATAACACAGAAGTGTTATAACAGATGGTAATATATAGATGGTAATAGGTTATTCTAAAATTTACAGAACTTCATGGTAGATTTCTGCCATGATATGCCATTAGCTTCTTCACAGCCTAAATGTTTACATTAAGCACATCAAGCTTTCTTATCTTAAAAAGAAACACAGGAGTCTTTTAATCTCATACTAAAGTAATGCTTCTTTATTTAATTTTTAGACTGGTAGCATTCTGTTTGAGAACTCTTTCAACTAAACTATTCTCAAAACATGTTGATACCTCTACTTTGATACATGTTTATTTATGGGCGTTTATCAAGACAAGGACTTGCTACATGAGGTCTGACAATGATTCTTTTCCATCATAATAAGTAATGAAATATGGATTTAGCGGTACCTTGAAAGGAGGAGGATTAATTTTATTCTTGCTGCAAAGCCAACTCCAGTATTAATTCTCCCTTCACTTGCTGTGCAAGGAGCAGTGTCTTTTTCAGGGCTTACTGACTGCCTCACTGCCTGAATAGTTGTCCACACAAACAACTTCTACTGTCTTTATGTTAAACATAAATCGTGAAGCAGTTCTTGATCGCAGACACTGAAAATTTTTTAATCCTTCTGATGAAACACATGTCGCTCTTTTGTGGCTTCATTGGTGGCAGGGGAAAAAGAAAGGTGTTTGGAGTCTGAGACTGTGTTTCTTCAGGGCCTGAGGAAGAAGCTACTTTGGTAGAAGAGAGGTTACTAGTGCCTGTGCTGAAGGAGATTGTCTTCTTTGGGTAGCCCCTCAGGCTGCTTGGAGATGACAACAAGGGGACCAGTCAGCAGATGGCTAGTTCCTAACCAGCCACAACTGATTTGTCACATATGTAATTGCTGGCCAAAGAAAAGTAAGTAGGGAAAGCTGAGGCTTATGGTGGGATACCTCAGGACATGCATTCCACAAGATAGAAATAAAAAATTGGGAAAAATGCAAGTTTTTATGGTAGAGGATGCTTGGGATATAAAAGGAGGGAGTGGGAACTAGAAGAAGTGGGCTAAGGGGGATTGTAGAGAGAGCTAAAGGAATCGCACCTAAAACTTGGGTGTATAGGGCAGGAACAAAAGGCATTATCTTAGTTTTGGAAATAAGAGATGGGCTTGGGAGCAAGGAGGAGCACAAACACAGGGTCTGTTACCTACTGCCTAAGCTCACTTGATGTTGAAAAGCTCTACCTGATCCCTAGCCTTCTACATTTGATTACCTTGGAAGACCACAGATATCTTTTGTGACAGATTGAAGTCCCTGTGTAGAAGACCCTGTTTTCCAGATGATTTTCTGGTGTTCTAAAATTTCAGATCAAAAAATGCTGCTTTTTGCATTTCCCATTGTATCATGAAATATGCTTCTTCACTTGTACAGTGAACGTTGTGGATTCTGCCATCGATGCACGTGTCATTGAAATGCCGTATTAATTCTGGGAGTTAAAGACATTTTCTCAATCTGTTTTTATTCATCTGAACATACTGGCTATTGAGTTCATATTGGTTTAGTAGGATTTAGTATTTATACATGGTTAATTATTTGAACTGAAACATAATCAGAAAATATGTTCACCACAACTAATTCATAAAATGCAAAATGAGTTCTTTTTATTAGGATTACTGTTGATGATGTTTATTGCCTCTTAAAACCATAATCCTAAATTATTATTTTATAGTACTGTAAATCTGATATGCCTGAATTTTTAAATACTTTTGCTATGTAGAAAAATTGCACAGCAGGTATGTTACTTTTTTTCCTGTTTGGGTTTTTTTTTTTTCTTTCCCTCCCCCTGGCTGTGTCATTTTCAGACTTTTTCTCTTGTCTTGGATTGTTTGAATTTCATCTTGAACTTTTTGAATGTCTTTTCCTTCTTTATGGTGGGAGGGGAAAAAGAGTAGAGGTAGAAGCTACATTTTTGTTGCTTTTGGAGCTAAATCTAATGACAGCTGTACCGACAATTTTCTTCTGTGTTTACATGCAGCCAGGAGCTATGGGCGGAGAAGAGGTAAAAGTATTTACTAAATGTTTTATTTGCTGAATAATGGGAGAAATAAGTATTTACTATTCTTATGATGTTACCAATTTTAAAATTATTTGGTTGATCAACTGCTTCTTATAAATCAATCTCATATTCATTTGCAAAACATCTCCCTTCTAAAAGCAGCTTAAAGCAATGATGATCTTGAGCTGATAACTTCAAGTGTGTTGCTATTACTAGTGAACTGGAGGATAACTGAATGTAAAGACTCTTTCATGACATTTTTATGACTTTAAGTGCATAGTGTTCTGAAAAAAGATTGTTTCTTGTTTTTTTGGTGTTTGTTTTTTTTTTAGCATTGCAATGTTTAGTGAATTGAACATATCAAAACCCACTACTTTTTCCTAGATGAAACACTTTTCATTGAATATTGCACTTGAGTATTACATTAGATTGCCTCAGGTAGAACATTGTAAATACCAAGACTAATAACTGTCCTCGACAGTAAATACTGATACTAGTACTACTACTAAAGATACAGTATTTGAACTCATTTTAGTTTTATTTCATCATAGGCAACCCTTAGAAAGTAAAAGCAGACTGAAAACATTTTACAAATGTACACTGCTGTTTACGTTTGAGAGGTGAATGAACATGGACAATAGCAAGCTTGCTGACTACCAAGAAAGCTACTAATGTAGCTTAGATCTCCGTACTGTGCTGTGGCTTACACAAAGTTAGTTATTGAGAAAATAACAGTGATGATTCCAGATTTTAACAATTAGAGTTGGGCAGTGTCATCTGCTTGGGGTACTTTGGCATTCAACTTCATTTTATCTTATTTTTCATGTATGCTCTGTGACAGCTATGCATGTGACATTGCTTCCTTTTCAAAATGTAGAATTTGCATCATGTTTGTTCTTGGAGACAAACCAAGCCATACAAGCAAGCTGATAGCATACAAGTAACTTGTAGTTTACACATACGTATGCATTAGGTAGTAGGCTGTGCTAACACTGTACACAATACAGAATTTGAGCTGATGTTGTTCAAAGCCAACTGGTTTTATTTGATAGCTTAAAAAGAAAAAGGAAAAGATGTAGGGAAAACTTAAAAAATTACCTTCCTGTTTTTCCACTGTGTCCAGAGAACAGACCATCATTAACGGATGTTGAAAGCATCCTAATCCTTAAACTTCTTCAGTGCTCTCATGGTACTGAAACAAACTGGAAAGTATACAGAGTATATAATATTGGATACTCTGTGCATGTGAGCACTTTAATTTCATTTTCGGGTTGTGGTGAGTGTGTCCAGATTGACAGACGGCAGCAAAGTAGGGAAGGAGGTGGGAATCAGTTGGACACTATTAACTTCTTGTTTAGTTGTAGAACATTGTGAGTACCAACATGAAATAAAATAATGTGGCAGTAATTGTGATGAAAACAGTGTAGGCTGTTTTATACAAATTGTAGTGATGAAAAAACAGGGCAGGCAAGTTCTGAATGTGCTGGCTTTCAGATTTTTTAAATATTTTTTTTACTCTACCAAAAAGCATGTTTCACTCTGTAACAATTTTTTCCTATCTGAAATTCAGGCTTTTCTGTAGTAACAAGTAGATTTGTGTGTGTGTGTCTTGTCGTTAATGTTAGGGATTTTGTGATTTGCTTTATTCATGCAATATTAAAGTCTGTGATATTTATGCTTTTTCATTAAATTTTATTACTGTTGTCTTGAACTTTCTTAATTAAACATTAAATTCTACAATAGTTTGTTAAAAAACTATGTGTTTATCAGATGTTCTCATATATCCCTCTCTATTATTGTTTTTACCATTTGTACTATGCAGAATACCCAGAGTTGAACCTGTGCAGGGTCTCATTTCATGTTTAATGCACTTGAGTGTTTTAGTAAGTGATTTGACTAAGCATCTTCAGTGAGAAGAGGTTTTGTCAGAAGTTTCTTAGGGCCTGCCATCACCTATCAGTTCTCTACTTGATCCGCTCTTTTCTTTGATTAAAGAGGGGAATATATCTTTGTAGGTATCATGCTTAGAGCTGTTGAGTCATATTCTTCTAGGTATCTCGTTTTTAACTTTTACCACCCGTTTTTTAGGTACAGGTGTAAGCACAGCTATGGGAAATCAGCCCAAATGCTGCTGCACTGACAACTCGGAGGTGTTAGGGGAAGGGCACCAGATTATAAAGAGACGTTATTTAGTGATGTTTTCCCATAATACTCTCCCAGAGAGTTGCCTCTGGGGATTTCTTGAAGTGGTGTTTGAATATTTATTGCCTCAGAGGGTTTTTCTCCTGTTCTTGCTCATTTCCTTCCCTGAACCTAAATAAACTTTTCAGCATCCTAGAAAGCCCATAGCAACATGTCGCACAGTTTGACTTGTGTTCAGCCTTGCCATGTACTGATTGTGTTGGGTGCACTTTAGTTTCCCCTTACTGGAAGAGACAGGGAACAATCATTCCCTATTGCCTTGTCTGTATGCTTTCCATTATTTTAAATGTATACTTCATACATTTAACTTTATACTTAACTATGAAGTTTTAGATCATCTTTTGCAAAGAATAGTTACAGTGCTTAGTCTGTCAAGCACGTGGCATGAGGTGGCTTCTTTCTTTGTAAGCTGCTGGGCATTTTTATTTATTATTTCCTTCAGAACTCAGCACTTATTCAGTAGCCTCTGTGGACCTGTGTTATTAGTTGAACATCTTGTTCTAGTATCTGTTAATTTGATATGTCAGCTTCCTCTAATGGCTCATGTTTGTTTGTTTTATTTTTTACAAGAAGGTAGGTTGAGGGAAGTGGGAATTAAAAGATTATTTAGCTTCTTAGTAATGTCAATCTCTTAGGGATATTTTCCGATTTCCTACTTTTCAGTGGGTTTTCTGATTTAATTAGGAAGGGTAAAATGTTGTAAAAATATTGTTATTTCTCTCATGCATCTATTCTCCTATGCTGAAATGCATATGTTTATATATGTGCATGACCTGTCTGTCCATTAATGGAATATTTGTCAATAGTCTTTTCTGGTTTATGCTCTAAACCCACCATTTCTGACAACCAGTTGGACTGGACTTGGAAAAGTTGCACCTCTAAATCCTTCTCCAATTGCGGCCTCTACTGTGGTGGTTTTTGTTGTTTGTTTGTGGGTTTGATGTTTTTGTTTGTTTGGGTTATTTATTTGGTTTGGTTTTGTTGTTTTTGTGTGTGTTTGTTTTGGTTTTTTTATGTTGGTGCTTAAAAGCACAGAAGGATTTTTGCTTCGGTGGATTTTTGTATCTGTGATCTCTGTCAATACTGTAAATTCAGTATATTCTAATAAAGACTTTTCTAGTGCTTGGTGTTTATCGAAAAAAAAAAAAAATCAGTCAGGTATTCTGTGTCTGTCAGAACATCTTTCCTGGGTTTTGTCTGTTAGCTTGTTTTCCTTAGATAGGATTGCTGCTTCTTTTTGTAATCTGCCCTTTACTATGGGAGACTTTATTACTGATATTTTCAGTGTATGGTTTTTTCTGACTAGCATCCCTCTGCATATCTTTTTCTCCTTGCCCCCGTTTTTATTTCCTGTACTTTCCTGTGCTATTAATACCAATATGGTATTAATTCTTCCTTAGGTCTTGCTGGAAGTCAGTTTTAGTATAGGGAATTATTCAAGTCTAAGAGTTGGTATGTTCTCCAGTGTTGCTTACATATAGATGTGAATACTTTTTTTACTTTTATCTTCTGAGTTAATAAAACTGTTCTTAAGATAATGTGTATATACTTTGGTAGTAATAGCAACAAGTTAATTGCATCAAGCAATTACAAACAAATTCTTCACTTTTCACTAACAAAGTAAGTAGCAGCCATTTATGTTGCTTTTTAATTGATTTCTGAAAGTGTGTTTTAACACTGAGTCACAGCTTGACCAACTGTCCTAGCTAACAGTTTTTTTCTTCAAGTGAAAGTTTTTTTGTGATTTATTTACTAAGATTTGAAAATTTTTGTTTTGTTTTTTCCATGTTAATTAGTCTTCTTGCTTCACCTACATGTTTAATTTCCACAATGCAAAGCCTTTCTATGTTTATTTTGCTTGTTTGCCTCCCTACTCAGACTGGGTCTTGGCTCAGTTGAGGAGGAAGTGATGCAGTCCTTGTGGTTAGGAACCCTGTAAAACACTCTTGAAGGAGACTGTTCTGCTCTGTGGTGCAATGGCTTGAGGGATCTGCTCTTTAAGATCAGTCCTTCAAGATCTGTCATGGAAGATTTAAATCTCTAAGAATCAATTTGAAATGTAAATCTTGCAAAGGTTCTTTCTCTAGCTATGACAAAACAATTTCATCAGATTGATTGTTTTAGTTGCTAGCCACTTGCGAGGGTTTGTTTCAAAGATAAATTAGGTTTATTGTCTTGTAAGGATAATACAGTCTTGGAAAAATAGAAGCAATACTAATGGGCATCATTGGATAACTGGACCCCTTAGCTGGGCCATATAATGCAAATTCTGCTAAAGCAAAACCCTAAGGGGAAAAGAAAATGTTTTTTACTGGAATATTTGATTCTCCAGGAAATAGCATTAACTATAGATACTTCAAAATCTGTTACAGGTCGGTCTTCACTCTTTCCTTTTGAAGATGGCTTCCTAGACGACAGTCATGGTGATCAATCTTTATCATCTGGCCTCAGCTCTCCAACACGCTGTCAAAACGGTGAAAGAGTGGAACGCTATTCTAGAAAGGTGTTTGTTGGGGGTCTTCCTCCTGACATTGATGAAGGTATTGTAAATAAGTTAAAGGTACTGTGAATAAGTTAATTGGTGAGATGTGGGAATTGGATTGCATAATTACTTAAAGGTCAAATTTTCATAAAAACAAATCTATTTTCTCATGTATGTCACTTTCAGTGCCTGTGGCATTATTTAAAACAAACACCACCCCCACTCTGCAACACCTGAGAATCTAATTGGCATTCCTTTGTACCGCTGATCGGAAGAGATGGATACAGAAATGCCTGCCTGGCAGGTCTTCTAACCTGCAACAGCAGCGTATGTTCCCACGAATGGGAAGTGGGAAAGCTGAAACAGGGAACGTAGTGGGTACTGTTGCTCCTCCGTAGTCTTGCCCTGTTCTTTTAAAAAGATGTGCTTGACTTTAAGGACTTTAACACAGTCTTTAACAAAATAAATCAGGCTTTAATTAATCAGCTCTTATATCCAGCATATATACTGTGTTCAGTTGACAAATGTAGGGCAATTAATATGGTCACAAATTAATAACCAGATTAGTAGGTATGGTGAAGTTTTTTTCTCAGTCTTGCTGCTTATCTGCTTTACCTGTGTGTGTCCCCACACACCCTGATCCCAGACCAAAATTGTTGTCACAATTTTGGTGCATTTTTCACATTTTAGCCGGGATCCACCACTGTCGAGCTTCAGTTGGCATACACAGGGAATTTGAGGGTGCCTTGTAATGAAAAGAGAGGGATCTCTGAATCTGATGTACTAAAATGAAGAATAAACCACGTACGATTTTAATAAAAGAAATAGTATGAGCTGGCAACCTATGGTTAACAAACAGCTCAAATGCAGTTCCCATGTCACATCATGAGTACCAGGACTGTTGATACAAGCACTGCTGGGTAATCTGAATCCCCAGCTGTAAGAAGCAGCAGGCCAATAGGTACAACTGTGAACGTTCCTGTGTCACTCAGAATCAAAATATATGCCCAGCCTATCCTGCCATGAAGCACCATGGCTGCTTGGGAGCTGTTACCCTCTTCCGTCAGAGGTCTGCTCCGGTAACACCGTTTCACCTCCGCAGTTCCGCAGTATGTGTTTCGTGGCTCTAATCACTTGAAAAATCTGAAACGCAGCTCATGGGGTGACAGGAACTGGGCAGATTTCAAACAGCAATCAAAAATTGAAAAACTACTGCCTTTGTCTTCAAACTTTTCTCCTGATGTATTGTTGCTCTGATCTATTTAGCATCACATTAGACACAATTTTAAACTAATTCTTTCTTTTAAAGTATTAATGCATTGAGAAAAAATTTTTTTAAAAAGTAATGCAAGATACCTTTTTCAGAAGCATTTGCACGTAAAACAAAATTATCCTGTAAGATAGTGTGAGATATGTGTTCCATGGTGTTTCTAAATTGATGCTTAAAAAGCAAGAAAGAAGATGGTAATTCAAGGCAGGTTTCCAGAGGGGATGAGAAAGGCGCAGTCCCCTCTGTCACATGGCCTGGTGCAGCCAGCTTTCTAGGGCATGCTGCAGGGAGGGGCTGTGCTGACATGGAGCTCCCCTGTCAGTCCCATGAGGCTGCATCTGACCCTGCTTTGTGGCTATAATTAGAAATATACTGCAGCTGAAGCATATGCACTTCTGATAGATCATGTTTGACTTTAATCCTGCTGCAAACTTGCATTAGTGGAATGTATGATTACTTTTTCAAGCAGCTACATATAAGCATAAAAATGAAAGAATATTTAGGCATCCTCTACATATATTATTGCAGTTTTCACTGTTCTTAACAGGTGTAGAAACCAATTTGTTGTTTTTTGTTTTTTTCTCAAGTGAGAGTTTTTACCTTGCCACTGTCAGTCTTCAGATTCTCTCTAAGGTGCCTTGTTTGTTTTCTCATAGATGAGATCACTGCCAGCTTTCGTAGGTTTGGACCTCTTGTGGTGGACTGGCCTCACAAAGCTGAAAGCAAGTCGTATTTTCCACCTAAAGGTAACTAGTTTAAAATAAATTTATGCAGGCTGTTCTAGTAAAAGTAAGGTTTTTTTCAGTTGTCATGATGGAACAAAACCACAATTCAGGGAATGAAATGCGGTTCTGTGTACTTCTTCAGCAAGCCTGGTCTCCTTGAATCATGCCTGCATTTATATTAGGCTTACTTTAGAAGGCAAGCTACAGAGATTTCCTGGTGCCAATTCTGTTGCAGTTTCCACATTGTAGAAATTATTGGAGTAACAGCTGAAAGTCACTGATACACAGTATTTTGTAGAGAAGCATGAGTCTGCTTTGTGCGTGTTCTGACCCAAGAAGCTGTGATCCTGCTCAGAACCACAGGGTCTGCATCAGGGCTCACTGGGTGGTGAACTGCAGCAAGGAGCTCTGCTAGGAGAGGGCAGGCAGGCTGGCATCATGCATCACACTCAGAGTTCCTAGGTTTGAGCTGGTTTGGTTCAGGGTGGTTTAGGATGCGTGCAGGTGGACCAATTATGTATGTGTCAGCAAAACACTTTGCAGACCTGTTTCAGCTGAGAAAGAACAGCTTATAGGAAACCTGTTTGGGAGAGTTACTTGGCTAAATCAAATTACTCTTACTGTATTCTAGTCCCTCCTGTCACATATGCCTCTTGCATGTAGTTTGGGAGTTCACTCATCTGAAACAGTATCATGAAGTTATACATAGAATTTCTAATCTATACGTTAAGATGTTCTTTTCTCACTGTCTCTGAAAGATCTTAATTGCTCATTAAGGCCACTGATGATTTTGGTAGAGCAATGGGCTGTTAAGTCAGTGAACTAGCTAATCCTATGGTATTTTGATATATTTTGACTGTAAAAAACACATAAAAGCCATCATAATGCATATGGAAGCTTAAGTGCTGGAGGTGAGAACTCTGTGCTGAACACGTGTCCTGTAAACAGCTTTTGGGGCACTTAAAAATAGAACAAAACCCTCTAGGTGCTCCCTTTTTCCTGTCCCATTCTGAGCCTTGCTGTCAGCAGTTACTATGCAACATCTGCTCTTGAATTTAAAGTCAAAACAAACCAAAAAAAAAAAACAACCCCAGCCAAACAACCCAAAATAAAACACAGCAACCAAAATAAAACACACAAACCTCAAAGAAACCCCCATATTTTATCATCTTTCCTTAGGAATGTAAATGATTTTTCCCTTTTTATTTTGTTTTTATTTGTTTTTAAAGGTCTTTAGGGTCTTTCTGGCTAGTGAGTTCTCATTGTACCTTCACTTACAAGTTTAAACATGTAGTAGTAAAACCAGCTTCTCCTTATCCCTAATATCTCCTAGTACTCTACTTTTTCTTTTTTTCTTTCTTTATTAATTCAATAGCTAACTATTCATGGTACATCAACATGGGACTTCCAGTTATGATTTTGTTCTGTATCTGAGAGTGGACTAGTTATGCCTCACCAAGCTTGTAAAAATGTTTTTGAGTAAGATCTATTTTAGCAGAAGACAAGGGAATGTGGCCTCACTTCTATTTTTGTCATGCTTCTAATATAGGAAACAGCTTTCAAAGCCCCTGCCAGTTGCCCTGAACGTCTGTCTGAAAGTGCTACACAACAGTCAATTCCAACTGGTCCAGATTTATTTATAACTGACTTAGTTATCAATCAGGGCTGCAGCATCACACATCCTGCACTCCTGTCTTTGAGATTCTCTTACAGTCATGTTAAGCTCGGTGGGTCAAATGTACATGATTTACTGTAATCCCATATAGGCAGCATCTGTATAGAAGATGGAATGTTATTGCCAGGAGTCAAAGTGTAGCATTTGAATGTATATTATAATTCTTTTCCACAGCTTTTTGGTCTACTTTTTATTTATATAGAGCACTTCCTTTCCAAGCTATTAAAAAAGTTATTATGGAACCACTGACGGAAGTACCACAATAAAATGTCTCCCTTGCTGTTCTCCATTATAAGTTCCTTTAGAACTAAAAAGAAGTCTTTTTTTTTCTTTTGTTGTGGGGTTTTTTGGTTTATATTTTTATTTTAAGCAGTTTTGATATATCATCAGGCATTTCTTTTAAAAATACAATGAAATGAAAAGAGGTATTTGAAATTACGCTTGGTGCAAAATTCAGTGACACGTCTTATTCAGCTGTCAATGAATTTAAATGTTTTCTCCTTCCCTTTTTCTAGATATCTTTTCTTCCATGTTGCATTGCTAGTCTGTGAATTCTCTGACGTTTTGTATGTGATTCTTTCAAGTGGAAAATACCTAAAAACAAAAAAAAGGTATTAAGTTATAATGAATTGGGTTGTGTGCTAGCAATCTCAGAGGAAAACAAGAAAAATGGATAGTTGGAATACAGTGGGGATGATGTGGAGGTTATCTTTGTTCACACATTAATAAAGCCTGACCTTCAAGGCTTCTCCCACCTACTTGAATGTGACCCACTGGCAGTAAATTTGAACCCCGCTCTTACTGAAAATATGCCATCACCTCCAGACAGACTTCAGTGTCCTTTTGATGGAGAGCCTTTTTCATTCCTCTTCATGTCTGTAGAGTCAGACTAGTGGTCAGTGTCTGCACTTATAATGAAATTCAGGTTGTGGTTTTTTTTTTTGTTTGCTTTGACAAGCATTCAGTTAGAGGTTTGGAGCATGCAACATCAGTAGTAGGTGCCAAGGGGCAGCACAGTCAGCTAAGTTTTACGCTGGAGCCATTCTACATCATGGTTTTCTGTCTTCACAGTTACATGCAGGTGATGGCATCCCTCACAATCCTGAACGTATTAATACAAACTTCCTCTGGCTACTTACTGGTATAATTTATTGGGTTTGTGGAATGTTCACTGTTGGTGCAATATGTGAATTTAGTCACACTGTAGTCACACTATATAATGAGCACTTTGTTGATATTCTTAGGGCTAGGAACAAAAGGCTGCAAGAACTATTAGCCATGGCTAATCTGATCAAGCCTGAAATCTGAAACATGAAAATAAAATGTTGCTTACAGTCTAGTGACCTCCCCCACCAGCTCCCGAGGGTTTTATCTGATTAGTTTAGTGAACAAGTCAGGACACAGACGTGTATTCAGTTCTAGCAAGCCTTAGTTACTAAATTATTAGTTGGTGTGGCTGATTAGCTTAGGTGCAGCAGCATGTAAGCTGTTTTCAGGACTAGCTGGAGTCCAGAAACATTCTTGCAAGTGTTGAGCTTGAACAAAGAAGGTTTTCCTGGATTTGGCATCCTGAGCAGGATGGTGTCACCACAGGTCTGCTTAGGCACATTACCTCAGGTTTAGTGCTGGACCTGATGGACATAAAAGGTGGTGTCTGAAATATGCTGAACTTCAATCTCCAGCATGGTGAGTTACTTAAGGCCTATTTCTTCAGAGTAGTGCAAACATCATTTTGGGCCTTAGGGAACTGCAGATCAACACAGATGTGTCTGCACTGTATTCCTCAAGCACATCTATACTATCTGTATTATTCAGGTTTCCCTGTTTTCCCAGATATTCTAGTGTTTTGTTACCCTTACTGAATCTTGCCTGATGTCACAGAATACACTGTGTGGATGTGCTTGGTAAAGTGATCTGGCTTTGTCAGTGGTTCAGCTTTGGTTATTATAGTAACAAACCCCAAATCATCTGATAGATCAAACAGCCCTCACAGGATGCATGGGATAGCCCGTAAGTTCAATATTCAGGCTCCTGAGAGGAGGCACTGGTGGCATCCAGCTCTATTGTCACTGAAAGTGTATATTATGCACTTGGGCAAGAGAAGCTGATAACAGCTGACAATGTGTATAAGAGGTTCTTATTTCTAGTTCTAAGCATCTGTATTATTGCCTTAACATTTCTTTTCCCCCCCTCCTATGCACTGTAAAGCTTAGCACCATGTTTTTATGTTGGTGTAATCCATGAAGTGATTTAATGCTTTGCTTCTGAATAAGAGCAGTTCATTGCCATTGCCTGAAAAGCCTTTGGATGATTTCATTTGGTATCAGTTTGGCTATGTTAGTAACAGAACTGGCAAAATTAGAAACGCCATTGGTTGGCCCTGGGTAAGCAGATGCCCAGTTTGTAATGTGTTTACAAGACTTTCACCACAAAATTTTGGGAATAAAATGTAGTTTGTGGCTAAGTACTTTTTGAGTACCTGTGAGATGTTGCCTCATATAAAGAGAATTACTGTCTCTAAAACTATGCCATTTGCATTTCTTTTTCTAGGGGTAAACAAGAACCTGATTAGACAAAAATATAATAATATTTTTGAGCAATCAAGCCTAGGCAGAACAAATCTGATTCTGAAGTAGAGTTGGAGGACTCTTCTCTCCTAGCTTTCATGTTACTTTCAACAAATGATGTTTTCCTTCAGAATTGTTAGGATGCTATAGATTTTTTATTTTTTTTATCCCCAAAGAAACCACAATTTTTTAGCAAAGGTCATTTGTTGACCGTTGTTCAGTCAGCAACTAAGAAACAACCAGGTCTCTTCAGAAGGGGCTCAGCTTCCATGGTCTCTGCAGGAGTTGGTGGTAAAGCTGTTTCTACCACTCTGACTAGTGGCTTACGACTGCAGTTACTAAATATAAGTAAATAAAGGCTATTTGTTATGAGATGAATATAATTATTGTGGCCAACTATTCCCAATGTAATCTAGGTTATTAATGAAAACCTTATTCTGAGAGCCAGGACTACACAAGTCTAGAAAGGATGGTGGTGTAGAATGTAATAATTAAATTTGTGGTTCTGGATTCTAGTAAAAGTCAAAGCAGACTAAATTCAATCCCAGCAGCTTGGGTCTTCCTCATTTGTGTAAACCGAATATTCCTAGGAGAGGAAAACCTTACTTTCTCAAAACCACTTTCTCCCTTTCTGCCTACCCCTCTCTTCTTTATTCTCCTTATGTGGTGTCAGAAAGCTTTTTCCAATCAAGACATTACAAATTTGGTGTAATGCCCACAGTCACTGGATCGGCTCCTTTTCAAGATTGTTTTTTGAGGTGCAGAGGTGAGGGCAGATGTTGGGCTGCAATTACTATTCTGTAAGAATTGATCTTGCAACTCCATGTGCCTGCTAACACTCTGTAAGACATTATCCTGAGTGGAATAGTCTCTTGTGAGATTTTGATGTAATGGGAGCAAATGAAATTATTTTCTGCCTCTAACACAAAAGAAGGCTGTTATCCAACTTTAGATCTCTGCCCTACCAATAAATGTATCTTCCCCGTCACTGCCCCCCCCCCCCCCCCAACTCTTTTTTTTTTTTTTTTTTTCTTTTTGTACATATAGTTCGCCTATTCATGTTCT
>WTSP01013636.1:0-11014 GCA_025331215.1 Actenoides lindsayi | reverse complement strand
TCTGCCCCCCGCGGCGGCGGGGGGGGCGTGGGTGAGTGGCGGGCGGGGGGGGGCGGGCGGGGCGAAGAGGGGCGGGCGCCGCCTCCGCGGCCGCGCCGCCGACTCTCCCGCAGCGCCGCCGCCCGCGCTGCGGGGCCTGCGCTGCCGCGGGGCCGGGCATTGTGTGCGCGCCGCGCCCGCCGCCGCTCCGCACCTCCGGCGTCTCCGCGGCCGGCGGGGCTCCGGCGAGCGAGAGCCTTTGTCTCTCGGGGAGTCGGTGTGCCCTGCCCGCCGCTTCTGCACCTGAAGTCGTAAATCCGCCGCTGGCGACACTGCCGGGGCGGCCGCCGAGGTGCCGGGGATGCCCCGGGACGCCAACTTCGGGCTGGGCAGGAACCGGCGCTGGGGCAGCGGCTGCTGGAGGGCTCCCGCCCGGGCAGCGCCGACTGGGAGCGGGAGGTCGGAATGTCCGCATGGGAAGGACTGTGCAAGTTTTCCGTCTGTGGTTTTTGCGAACTTGTTACCAGGGCTCCCTCCCGCCCCCCGCCAGTGGAAATAATGAAACGAGAAGAAAAACAACGCGGGTAGTTAATTGTGAATTTTTAACTACATTCGCTATTGGAGTTCTACAAGGCCCTTGTTTATTCAAAAAGAGGCCAGTGATGCCCGTTTCACAGTCACATGTGTGCTTTAGTGGAACAATTATGCCTACTTTGAAGAAACTTGTTGCAATTATAAAATGGTTTTACATTATAACCTTTGTGTCTGTCAGTTTTGCCCGCTCTCACAGCAGAATTCTGGTGGGAGAGGTTTTACAGCAAAAGAAAAGGCCTACCTTGCCATTTCTTTGCCGTTCCTTCCTTCATGGGAGCTGGCTGCTGTCAGTAGCCCAGGAGGTTACCATAGCGAACGTTTCTGTAAGGCACAATATAAGGTGCACCGTGCAAATGTCACGCTGGAAAGAATGGTAACCCATCTCGTAACTTCAGAAATACCATTGTTTTGCAACTTAGTGTGAACTGGTCAGAAATGTATAATTTGTTAAGAGAAGAAGTTGTTAATGAGGAATAGTCATGTTCTTTCTGGAGCCTGGGCTGTAACTTGAAGCATCTATGGTACCGGGCAGGATGGATTCCTGATCTGGCTGAAATCTGTGAATGCTGTGCCAAAATAGCCAGCTTTTTGGGCAAAGTAAATCAATGGCAAGATGAAAGTGTATTTTCAAGATGAGCTGAAATCATAGGTTTCCTATGTGGTAGGTACTACTGACGTGGATTTTACGACTCAAAAAGAGTGAAAAAGCTTTCTATCCAAAAGATCATCTCTAAGAAGAAGACTTCGTGGGCTTCCTGCCTTCAATTCCGCTATCTCCTTTTTCACTTTTGGTTTATGAATTATTGCTGTGATTGAAGGAAGGATGAGAATGAAATCTAGTTCTTCCCAGAATCTATGTTAGTGGAATAATAGGCAGATACTTCTAGACAAGTCAGACAACAAAATAAAACTGATTTGCCGTAACCTCCTTTCTTAATGATTAGTATGAGCACAAGTCTCACTTTTCACCTCCACTTTTTTATTATGACTCATACCTAAGCCTTAGCGTGGAAGAGTTGGGAGAGTGGCTTTGCTCAGGTTTGGTGTATGGTTCTTCTGGGCAGTTACATGGGAAGGCTTAAGTATCCTGTTATGTGAAGGCTGACATGCGTGTTCTCCACAGGAGACAGCAGTGAGAGGTAAAGAGCTGAGACACAGTGGCAAATCTTAGACATTATTGATCTGTATGGCTTTTCCTTTGCAGTTTTGTTGTTTGTGGTGGTGGGTTTTTTTTTCCCCACTCCACTATTAATTTCCTGGTATTGAATTGTCTTATCTGATTCTTAAATGTGGCGAATCTCCACAGTGATTGCTGTCTGGAAAAGAAAGGTGGGTTAAGTGTAAGATGACATGTTAGTGACCGATATAGTTTGCATGGTATAATCTTAATATTCTGGGAACCCTTTCACTGTCAGGGAAGATGTTAAAGAGTATTGCAAAAGTATGTTTCTCATAGTACATTTTGGTAACACATTGCAGATTTGGGTTTTTTTATTGTTGTTGTTTCATGGCAGACCAATAACAGCTCTAGATGTTAGCCTTTCTGTCATTCTTACTTCTTGAATGCACTCTTATTTGTTGTTGGAAATCACTTTAACATCATTACTCTGCTTCCGCGGTAAAGTCTGGCCATAGCATGATCATCATGCGGTGATGCAGACATCAATACAGTCACTTTGCTCTTGCTTGACTTAAGTAATTGTCTTATAAGTGATGCACTTTAGACACATGGCAACTTAATTACATGAACACGTTGACTGTGAAATGACTCATGTTAAATTCGCTAAAGTCCTTTAAGTGCAGGAGAAGTTGAAACCTGGGAGGTGTTTAGTAAGGGTTGTTTTGGGGAGAGAGCTTTGGTACCTTTTGATACACAGGGCTTGTATTACATCCATTGCTCCTATATGAGCATGGCAGTCAGATAATTACAGAATAGTCCTTGGATTTGTTTTCTTTAAAGTGTGCATTTTTGCATCTTGTAGATTGATCATTGGCTTAAAATTGTGTAGCCTGTGTTAAGTTACGAATGTTTTCTGGAACTATAGTGCCTTTCTTTTGTGCTGGCCATCTGACTCATCTTGCTTGATGATTAGCAGATTTTTGTGTTGTCTTTGTTTTGGTAGCTTTGAGCATCAGTGTTGCTGCTGGTAGTGGACTTGACTTTGTGCCCATTTCCTTCTGCTTCTGGGAAATGGCTATCGGTTTTTAGGTCGTGGGTTTAAACTTGAGGTGGGTGTTGCTTAAAGCTCGTAGGTTTGGTTTTGGTTTTTCTCTCCCAATATTACTTTCTTACTTGAAAAGTCAGAGGATAAAGTAAAGCAATGGGAGTTGGTCTTTGTTTTGGTTTGATTCAAATGCTTGTTAAAATTGCCCTGAAGGCAAGTATTATGTTAGTACCAAGATGGTGAAAGGGAGATTTAACGGTTTGCATTCTCCAAGTTTAAAAAATGAGAGTAAATTTTAATGTTAATTATATATTAATGTATTAATATTTTAAAAGCCATGCCATCAAGTGTAGTGTTATGGTTTTTATGTAATTATATGGGTTTTTTTCTAACTTTGATCCTTAGTTCTTTCCACTGCTTAGTTTTCTTTATATTGATAAAGGCTATTAAAGAAGTATCAAGGTATTACTTATTGCTCATTTGGTTTTAAAATGTTTTTGGTTCTAAGAGTACAGAATATGTATATTTTTAATAAAAACTAAGGCTTGGTGCATGTAAGACACATACACATTTTGTATTCACTCTGCACCCGTGTTGATTTTTCCTCTCTTTTCCTGGACTTTGTTGATCGCCTTTGTGGATTGGTGGATGGATCATGGAAGAATTATTGTTGTTGTTACTGCTGTTATTCTATCTTATGGGTGAGATTGTCTTTTTTTAAGTGTTCTCAGCAAGGCTAGTGTGTAAAATTAAAGTACTACAATGTGAATTCTACTTTGCGTTCTTAATAGGGCATCTCTTAGGGGAATCACTTGTTTGAATATTATAAATGTTCCCTTATGAGAAAGGAGGGTGTGAGCTTAGGCTGGAACAAGATAATTTGCATATTAGTTGGGACTCTCCAGGTAACTCGTCACATCTCTGGGCTGTTAGTGTATTTTAACTAACTCAAAGCTGCATAGTAGTTACAGAATCCTAGATGAATGTTTTAAAAATACTTTTAAGGTGGAAAGTGGTGAGTCTTAGGGGCAGCTTTCAGCTTTGTTTGTTTGAGTAGTATGGGATTATCACCCACAGACAGAGCTGAGGAGCGTTTTACTAGGAACTGTGCAAATAAACAAGGCCTGGGAACCACAGGACTGAGGAAGCCCTGGTCCCAAGGTCTCTTTCTTCCTCTGTCTTCCCCTTCTCTTTTTCCTTTCTTGCCTCTTCTTGATTCTCTGCAATATCTGCATTAGTCTTTCTTTCAATGGAGACAGTGATGTTTAGATTTCTTCTCCTTGTGAAAATAAGCATCCTAGTACAATGCTTGTAGGATCTTAATATCGTTGAGACCCCTGCCCCTTTGTCATGTTTTTTTGCCTGGGTTTGATGAAGAGTCATGTGAGGATAGGCAGACAGCTGTACATGCAGGCATTTCAAATTAACCAAATAAGCCTTGTTTCCTAAGAAAACCAGGTAAGCAATAATGTTACAAACCTGAAGTGAGAAGACTCCGTCAAGATCTGTAGTAGAATAGCCATGTCTTCTGTAGATGCTTGACTAATAGTAGGATTTCTGCTCTTTCAAGCTATCTATTTTTAATAAGACAGAGCAGCCTTAAATGACAGTAGCTTTTTGCACAGATTACTTCTTGTAAAACAGTTCTTCCTTTACCTAAAGTGGGTGGGAGCCCTGCAGGTTTTGTTTTGGCTTTTTTCACCCATTTAGATTTGTCAGGTGGACTAATTGCAGATGTTTACATACTGTTCAGTTGAGTTGGTAGTTACAGAGGTAATCTTAACAATTTGTTCACATTATGTGGACATTCAAAATGTAATTATTGTCCCTAGAGTCACCCTGAGCAGCAGCTTGCTGGTTTTCAAGGTCATTGTTTATACTGCTGTGGCACTTCATTTACACTGGTTTATTTGCTGTTACACTTGAGGACACTCTTGTTCACTACAGAAATGATCTCTTTCTTCAAACAGATGAGTTGGGAGGGGGACTAGTGGAATCTGATGTTATCTAAAAATGCTGCAGCTATTAAACTAGCTTTGAGATTCTCTGTGAGTACTGATGAGAGAAAGGACATGCATCTTGGAATTTTTTTTTTAATTTTTTTTTTTTTCTCTGAGAGTAAACTATGCAGGGCTGAGAGACCTCCTCTCCCATTTTGGCTGATTGGAGTCGAAGGCTCTCAGCATATCTCAAGAGGTGCTCTGTCTTGCAGAATTGGGTTGTTGGTTGTAAGTAATGGTGGTGGTGGGGAACCCTGCAAGGTTTTGCTGTTTGTCACTTAATCTTTTTTGAGGATATAAAGGACTGAAGCAGTAATACTGAAGTAGGTATCAGTGGACTGGAGAAGATGAACTCTGTCTTGATGTATTTTGGGGCTGTAGTCTTTTATTTCTTTTGGGGATGGGTGAGAGAAAGCCATAAATAGCACCTTCAGATTTGTCATTGTTTCCAGAAGGGACTGATGAAGTCAGGAAGTGAAGGCACTTCCCCTCTGATGCTGGGTGCACATTTATTACAAGTGGCTCTCTAAGTTCTGTGGGTGTCTCGTTTTTCCATATTGGAGTAAGTGATGCCTTGGCATTTCTTATCTCTTTCTTGTGAAAGTACATCGAAGTGTAAGATTTTCCTTTTTAATTGGAATGTTTTGTTTTGTTTGTGTTTTTTTGGTTGTTTGGTTTTTTTGTATTTTTTATTTGTTTGGTTTTGTTTGTTTGCTTTTTGTGGTTTTTTTGTTTGGTTTTGCTTTTTGTAGCTTGACTGAAGTAAATACATTTAGGAATATCTTGCTCCTCAGGAATTGTATTAATGTGAAGGTTTGCAGCTCAAGTGTGCTCTTTGCTCTGTGCGTGGGGAGCCATGGCCTCTGGTTTAAAAAAAGTTACTTGTCTCGAAATCATAAAACATAAAAAGTGTTTTATATCTAAGGACTGTGACACTCCATTATACTGTAAATATAACATTGTCTGAAACTACAGTGAGTTTTTTCTAAGTGTCTTTTCTCTCTTGTCAAAGCTTCTTCTCTTGAAAGGAGGCCACTGTTGGCCTCAGTGCCCATCAGCTTTGCTCCAGGAATGAGGATGTGGTGCTTAAAAAGCTGTGGCTTTCTGAGCACTACTGAGAAATGCTACTGAAGCCTGACAGGTGTATGTATTATATACACAGTCTTTCCCTCTCTTACATGTATTAATATTTATATTTTCTTAATGTCAAGTTCCAAATATGCCCCCATTCATTTCTTAAGTAGTAGAATGTTTAGAGGGGTGTTTTACTGTAAACGACAATATCTAGAGAAGGAAATTCTTAAAGAACTGCCCAGGTGGGAAATGCCTGGCAGAGAGGCAGGGGGAAAACACAAGGTGCTTTCTTGCCAGTTGGGCCAGCAGAACTCGTATAAAGTGCATCCCAAAAGAGAAATTATTGAAGGTGACAGTGGTTCCTTCCAGGATTAACTCTGCTCATTGCTCTCTAAAGTGTTATCATAGGGGTTAAACTAATGGCCCTAAGAAATAATGAGAGTACAGGATCAGTCAGAAGTGTTACATATATAGCACTAATTGGCCAATTGGACCGAACTCATCAACTCCTTTTAAATGAATGTGACCATGGGCAGAGGCATATGAAAATCTTCCTCTCTTTCAGGGGAGTTTTTTCTCCTTTATTTGCAAAACAGTATTTAATGAAGTTGGCAGCGAGGCTTTTCACTCTAGCAGTCAAGAGCAAAAGTCTGATTTTTACGGTGATTATTTTATGTCGTACTTGTTAAATAGAATTTGGAATTCCCATTGCTGTTGAGTTTATTGTGCTAATAAGCCAGTTGGAATAGTTGTATGTAACCTCAATGCAATTGTAGCGGGAGAGTATGCAACACTCGCTTCCTTTGGGTTTGATTTTTTTAAGCAGTTCAGTTTATGTAAGTAAGAGATAATGACAGGAAACTGAAAAATCATGGAAGATTGCCTCTTCTTTGAATCATGGTACAAAAGTAAGATAGGAGCATAACAGCTGGAAGGACAAGGTGACATGAAAAACCCCACACTTCTGTGATTGCAGTTAATCTTTCTTGGATTAACTCTATGTACTTATTAAACTGTAGACCAAAATACTGGTTTCCTTGTATCTGCTTTCTCCGCGTATACTTTTAAGGTAAAAATACTACTTAGCTAATAAAATGAAAGTGCAGTTTTTATATCTAGTTGGAATCCAATTTCCATCTAAAAGCAACTCGACATAAATTATAATTCTTACGATTATCCAGTAAAAAAGACAGGAAGTTTCTTTTTATAGTAAAACTAGTTTTTATTTCAGAAATTGAAGTATTCCATAGTTTAATATGCTTTTATTTAAAGCAATTTCTATAAATGCTTTTCTTTTGTGCTGTTACGTAGATAATGACATCAAAATAGGCTTTGTCAGTCTTGATCATTCTTACCTGCAAATGTGAGTAAGAGATAGTATTACAAAACAATCTAATACTTGCCTATCAACCAGTGGAAACACCTTTCTAGAAAATTAGCAACGTAGATATTTCTAAAGAGGTATCTTCAGAAAGCTGGGTTACAGTGGAAGGTCAGGCTGGAAGAGTCTCTGAAACACGCATTGTATATTGGATTTCAAAGACTAATAGTGTATGATTTCTCTGTTATCTGCCCAAAAGAGGGAAATCTGTATCAACGCAATGCAAAAACGTGATTTCTGGCAAACAACAGACGAAAATCCACTTCAATGTGTAAAATTATCCCTTCTGCCATTCTACCTTAGCGCTGGGACTTGGAAGGAAAACAGCAGCATGGCAGCTTTTGTAGGTGGCTGCAAAAGTTTCTCTGCATTGCTGGAGGAGCGGCTTCAAGTCTAGCTTGTGACAAACATAAAAATTGCTGTAATGTGTCAGATCAGTAGGACACCTAGTCCTGTATCTCACCTCAAAAATCTTTTGAAATGAGGATAAGAAACAGTGAAGTAGAGCACAGTCCTTCTTGCAGTTGGTGATGCAGCTGCGGAGGCCGCGTAGGAACCCGTGATTTGACCTGTTCTCTGTCAGTTTGTCTAATCCTTTCTGAATCCACAACTTCCTGTGGTTATGAGTCTGCAGTTTAATTATGTGCAACGTGAAAAGCTGCTCCAGTTTGTGTTTTCTGGTTCTTGTGGTAGGAGAAATAGCGAATAACCTTTCCTTATTCTTCTTTTTCATACTAGTTTTGATTTTACACGTCTATTGTACGCTGCTGTAGTTCGCTTCAAATAAGGAACCGATTTTATTGTACCAAAGGTGCTAAAGCCTTTCTACAGCTTGTGTGCTTGTGTGCAGTGCTGGACTGGGCAGGACTGCTCTTTCTGGCTGTGGGTATTTCTTAACTCTCCCGTAAAACTGAATTATGCATCCATCTCTGTTAGTACAGAATTATTACAAGCTGCTGATCTTCTTTGATACCTTTTTTTTTGTGCATTTTCTAGTCTGGCAATGGCTGTTTGACACCAGCACTACATGCTGTCTCAAGGTGCTCTGGGTTTCTAGAATTTGTAGCACAGTGTTTTCTGTTTTCTTCTCTATTCCTTGGGGCTCTTAATGAGCGTGGAATTGATGCTTCAAGAGAATTAGTCATAACAATTTCAAAATCCTGAGTTGCAGTAGCTAATTTAGATCTCATTGTATAGGTGAGATTATTTTTTTTCTCTCTGTCTTATTATCCTGCCTTTAAAGTCATTTTCTATTATCCTTCTGCAGTTCTTAGCAAACAACGTTTATTTTTCATCTCTTTAAAATAGTTTTGTATTGTCTTAAAACTTTGCACTTATTTCATGTTTGTGTACTTCTCTTGAAAAGCAGGTCTGAGTACAGATTCATTAATTCTCCTTGTATTATGAAAAAATACTTTTTATTTCTATCATTACCTCCTGTCTTTACAATCAGCCTTTAAAGTATGAGATGATCTTCCAGAAAAGGCTCCAAAGTATTCAAGGCTCTGTGGACAATAGTAGGTCATGTGACTGGACACCAAGCTTGCAAGATGTTTGCTCTCCTTAGCTGGTCTTGAAGAATTAATGGGAATTAATGGTGCTCAGAACTTCCACAGCTGAAACCTGAACAGTGTGCACCGGTCTGATGGATTTTCTTTTTTCTGTTTCAAGCAGCTATTTCTGTATCAAGCTCAGAGGTAGAGGGCATGGGAAGCGGTGTACTGGCAGCTCAGGGGAGATGTGCATGGGGTGCTGGCCTTTGGGTTTGTGGCCACAGCTTTTGTTGTTGTTGGCCTTTCGAACATTCTTACAGGTATTTTGCAGGGGAGGGCGAGAAGGAATTAAATTTGATAAAACTAAATTTCATACTTACAGCAACATTAATACTGAAAAAATATTTCCATATGCAAAAGTCTTAAACTGGCACTTTTTAGCACTTAAAAGGCACAGGTTTTTTTTTTTTAATTTAGGGAAGTTTTCATTGTGATGGTGAAGGATCTGTAAACCAGAAATGCTGATACCACTTCTTATGTGTTGGTGTTGGGGTTTGATCACTCTCTTACCTGAAGTGACCATTAAGCCTGTTTTTGGCCTTTATGTCCAGGTTGTCACATCCTTAGTAAAACTCTTACTTGATGATTTAATTTCATTAAATGTTGAAACTTCAGTAAATTAAGTTATCTTTGACCGGATGTGCTGTGCAGTAGTAGAATGGAATTTAACACTGTTCCCTGTGTCCGATACCTGTGTCGTTTACACAGAAAAACACAGATTTTTCATTTAATCCATATTGTGTGGGAGTATACCACAATTCAAAGCATTTTTATTCAACAGGAATTACTCTTCAGTAAGATGTGAGTATGTTGGAGATTTTTGAATTGAGAAGCCAGAAAAATGATTTAATTTTGCTGTAAATGAGTGTTTTTCTGTCAGCCCTTTTAAAAAATCCATTCATTATTTCTCTGTACCTCAGCAATTTTCTGTTCATTTTGTGGTCATTGACATCAGGGTGTGCCCAGCCCTGGTATAGAAGAACAAGCTTTTAATCTTGTGTGTTTAGAAGACTGACGTTGTAACCATAAAGGATAACAAAGTACCTTAGAAGAATTAGAGGTAAGATACTGCAGAGGTGTTGACCTCAGCTTTGGAAAGCTTTTAGGGAGTATTTTTTTCTAGGCCAGTTCTTAATTTATGTGCTTGCTTTGCATAGAGATCTGATAATTCATTTTTTTGCATTCTTGTTACTCCTAGAAGTGATCATGGCAATGCTTGTCTGTGCAATTTCTGGCTGCAGCTGAGGCCAGCACTTAAGTGTGAGATGGTATAATTTACATCCAACACTGCACTTTCCACTTAATGTTTTGCTAGCAACTTCATATCTATACTGAGCAAATCAAAACAGACTTGGGCTGTCAGCAGAGATGTTTCTTAAACAGAGCCAGGCAAATGGTTTTCTTTTCCATTTAATCAAAAGTATATTCAAAATTGAATCTCACAGTGGAAGCACATAATTATAGTACATACAGGTATTTCTAGTGGGTTTAGCTCTTAAGAACTTCCATGGCCCTACAGTTAGATGCAGAATACTGACACAGGGAAAAAAATCTAGGAGACTTCATAAAAGAACTTTTTAAGGTAGTGTTTTCAGGACTATTCATTTTTTTTTCCGAGACACTCTTTTTATTGTGTCCTGCTGTAAAATTAAAATTATGATTTAATAATCACAACTACTGATTCAAATGTTGAAGGAGATCTTGAATAGAAAAGTATAATCTCTCCTTTGTGTTTATATGTTCACAATAGAAATAAGGTTGTATGTGCCAGCAGAGTGATGCCTGAAAAAATAGGCAACGAACTTTGCAGAGATGGGGCTGCAAAAATAATTCAAGGAAAAAAAAAAAGTAGGAATTTGAAAACACTTTTTGTGACAGTGTAAATATTCCAGTGTTGCCAGGATCAAGCTTTGAAATCGTATTCCTAAAAATAGAGGAATCTTTTTCAGTTGCACTCTGTCTTTTGAGCCCTTAGGCTCAAGTCTTGTTTTTCTCTCTGTATGAACAGAAGTGCAAAAAAAATCTTAAAATGAGAACAGATTTTCATGTAATTTTACCACTCCTGATGCTGGGGTAATAAGAAAATCATCACTGTGAGCTCTTCACTAAAACCCTGTGCTGTCACTATACTTAGGCCTTTAGGCCTGATAATGTTCTTCTTATTTGAAATGTGTATCGTTAAAAACTGTTGTCTTTCTTTCTCTTTCTTTCTTTCTTTCTTTCTTTCTTTCTTTCTTTCTTTCTTTCTTTCTTTCTTTCTTTCTTTCT
>WTSP01013635.1:0-15495 GCA_025331215.1 Actenoides lindsayi | reverse complement strand
TGGGGAGGGAGGGGGGTTAACAGAGAGCGTCTGTTATCGGTCTAAGGGGCTGCCCTGACCCTAAACCGTGACAAACATTTATTTATGATCTTGTTAAGATGAAAAACTTATTCAAATATTTTTGATGGAGTTCTTATCCAAATGTGCACTGAAATGGCATTAGAAATTTGTCATCTATCCAAAAAGCTGGATTTTGGTAGACAAAGAATTCAGAACACGTATGTTATGCAATCTTTTATAATCAGTCTTTAAATTCAAACTTCTGAGTTTGTTTATATACACACACATAAAGTGGGAATGGGCAATCTGAGGAGAAAAATGTCTTATTTTCCCTGAAACTTTTTTAATTTTAATAACAGGCTTTAAGTTAAGTTAAATCAACGTTCAAAAACAAGTTGTCATTTTATCCTTCTGTTTGGAGAGAAAAGTTTAAAGGGCTTAGCCTTATTAGCTACAGACATCATAAACCTGAGAAGCAAGTCAGTTCACTCCAGTTACTGTCTTTGCATGATTCAAGCTTATTATCATTATTACTGGTAGTGTGTGATCTGTGAATCTTCACCTTCACAGCACTGCTGTTTTCAGAGAGGATCCAATACCCAAGCACTTCTCAGTACTCACAATTTCCCTGTAAAGCTGAATATTTCCCATTTTAGAGGTTAAAAACCCAACAGACTGAGAGTGTTTAGCACCTCAGGAAATTATGAAATTAGCGTTTTGTGTGAGGTTGAAATTATAGCTGATCTTTTTTCTTTCTTTGATGATGGCCAGTGCTCAGAGAGCAGTGCATGGGAGATCACTGTGAGCAGGTATGAGGTAACTGGAAATCTTAAGCTGTTAGTAAATGTAGTTAGAGATTGGCCTGCACCCAGAAGCATGCGGCTTTACCTCTCTTCCAAAGTTTTTGTTAGCATTAGCTATAATAGCTCTGGATAATCGTGTTACTTGTTTAAGTTTCCAATTCTTCTTTGAACTTGGCTAAATTCTTGGCCCCAGCAACACCCTGGTACAATGAGCTTCTCATAGGCTTAATGAAGGTCACTCCCGGGATGGTGGCAGGGCTACAAGTGAGATGTTTGGCAAGGCTTTTGGAAGTGGAGTGAGCATGTAGGAGGCTTTCTTGCATTTAGAGGGATGATTCACTGAGCTAAAGTGAGGCATGGACTGAAGTGACTTGTTGAGGGAAAGCTGTACCCAGACCTCCTAATTCAATGATGAATTTTCTTTTACAGATATGGTCTATTGAATGCTCCTGAGATGAAGTAAGGCCCTCAGCCCTGTCTTGCTCCACTATTTTGGAGGACTATTGCCAGATCCTGAACTATGTGTCTGTACTGATTTGGGTTCATTGTCATTTGAAGGCACTGGGACAGGAATGTGTGGATGTACTGCTCATTTGCAGCTCTGCTGCAGGAATGGTAAGCAATGCCATGTGGGAAGACAGATCATTTTGGCTGGTCATGGCTTAAGCGATCATTATAAGACTTGTTTGACAATGTCAGCTGACCCCTTCAAGCACACAACCAGGTTATGGTGACTCAAAGGGTCTGCTGCAGGCAGAGGTGTCCAGGGAAGCGCACAGCCTGAAGCTGATGCAGTGTAGTCTCTCTTAGATGAGACAACAGTTAAAGGCAGTTAATATAAAGTATATTAGCTTGCATTTGCCACCCACAGGTAGGTAGTTAGGAAGGCTCAGCTGACATGGAGTAACTTATTAAGCTGGGAGAATGAGATGGTGTCTTTGAACCCTTATTCTGCTGCTTCAGGTCCTTCAACAAAGTCCAGGCAATAAGAATATGTAGACATGCCACTAATCTAATTGATATTTCAGTGTTTATATTTTGTTTGCCTGTGTTATCTCTGATAAAGACATACATTTTATGCTTTATTAAATCAATGTAAATAATAAATAAAATCCATTATGTATACCTATTCTGTTTTATTTTTGTATTTCCTCCTTATCCACTATGCTATTTGCCACAATAGTGCCATCCGATTCTCTGCTATCTCTATTTTAATGCCTATACTAATATTAATATAGTATATTAATGCTTATTTTAGTTGGCAGAAATTGATACAAACTCTACACATTTCCATTGTAAATAATAACATTTAAGGAAATACCATCAAATTAAGGCATTACAGACTGTGTTGGCCTCACCATAAAAGTGAAACTCATTTTGCAGTGATAATTTTCAGGAATTTCGCACTATTTCTCTGTCATTAGTAGAGATCTTTTTCTCTGAGACAAGTAATAAAGTTGAATGAAATTAGACTGACAGGAATAAAGGACAGTGCAACTGCATCCTGGATTTTATTACACCTCTTTGTATGTTGTACACCACAGAACAGGGTTTCAAACCTGACTGAGCATGATGGTTGCTACCAACATACTTTTTAAAAATTACACTGTTGTTTGAGCTATTGAAACTATAAGGCAATAGTTTTTGCCCAAGGAAACATTCAGATTATTAGAAATGTATTTACTTAAAGGATTCCCATCTAATTCAATAGGGTTCTTACACCACTGCTATTAATGGTATAGCTGGTAACTTTGAATGTCTTGAAGGGATTTGCCTATGTTATCTTATTGATCTTATGGAATATGATATGGTACAAATGACGCCGTGATCCAGAGAAATGCTAAATATACATCACTGTGTGTGTGCATGCCTATATATGTATACACACACATAAATTAATATGATAGAAGAATATTTTATGTCCTGCTTTAAAAACAATTCAAACCATTGACATTCAAACAGTTTTCTTGACAGACTTCTGTATCCTGATTAATCCTGGGATATGGAATAAGTACTAAGTTTTTAGCTACACAGAAGACTGTTCATCTTTTATTAATATATTGTCTTCCTCATTTCATATTCATTGACTTCATTGCAAGAATGATCAGTCATGGCAAGAACAATCTCTTACAGAGAAATAGATTGTTTTAACAAAACTATGCATTTCCCCCAATTTTATTTTTAGACTAGAAAGACTTAATTAGTTTTGATTTTCCCTGCTTCCATTCCAATGGTTCTTTTGATTAAGACATTCAGTTAAAAATTACTATTGACTCATCAAACATTCCCATAGTTGAATGGTTATTGACTTGTCAAACATAGCTAGAGCTCTTCTTTGATTAAATTATGATCCACTTAACTTATAATTAACTTAGAAAATAAACTTTATCAGGAAAGATCCCTTAAGGAATATCTAAACAAATGTTTATGCAACCAGTAGAAGTACTGGTTAGCTTTTATGGTCATAAGTCAAGTTACTGTTCTGAAATAAGTCATTCATTCAATTATTATCAGTCATTAAAATTTCAGTCTGCAACATGGCTGAAAGCACTCTATCAATGACATAGCAATATGGATTTAATGGCCATGTTCAAGTATTACCTCTTGGGAGTTATGCTCCAGCTGTCCTACAAAACAAGGCCTGGATGGCAGGAAAAGTCTATGGCAGAGTCTATTTTAGCTTGGGAACTACACTTCTCAAAAACCTCTAAAACCTTACCAATAGAGTCCTGTTATAAGTTTTAAACAGGTATGAGCTAGTGGTTGAGGGTACAATTTTGCCCCCTAGAGCAATGCGCACATTTTTGGGGTTACAGATCCCACAAGATCACACCTCAAGGCAAGATAGGATTCAGGGCAGGGAAAGAGTGAGAACACAGGGAAAGGTATTCCAAATATTAACGGTCTACGGGTGCAAGAATTATTGTATGTAAAAGAGTGAGACTTTGTGTCTCTCTCACTATTACAAACCCTTAGTCTGGTAAAGGGACCTAGCGTGGCCACTTATTGCACAGTCAGATAAATCTTCCATATCCACCAGCCCTGTACAGATGCCTCAGGGCATCTGAGATGGTTTTAGTTACCTGTGTGAGCACAGTCATTGCTCAGATGCAAACACATGTTTTTATTCCATCAGACTAAAAAAAATAATAATAATTTGATGTAATTTCCTTTCTCAAGGCTGAACTATTGGGTTTTTATTTTATTTTTGTATAGATCCACACAGCCTAATAAAATCGAAGTTCAGGTCATCCTTTGGAGCCTGCAGCAAAATCTTAGATGAGTTGCAGTGCATTTTACACCAAAAGCATTTGAACAGTCACCTGGGAATACATGAACACAGTGCAACTGAAAAAGCAATAAGGGGAAGGACCAGAATGTCTACCATAGGTAAAATCTAATAACAGGGGATCAGTAATATTCTGGGAAAAATGAAATGGCTTGTCCCTGAGGCCAGACAGCAGTGAAAGCATCATACAGCACAGAATTAGTTGGAAATGCACTGTTGTGTCTCAGATTCGTAAGACAAGTCTAGGAGCACTCACTGAGTTTGTAGACTGAACCATTGCATTCATTGCAGAGTTGCTACTACGGAGTGGTCTACCAACAAAAACCTGAACCAAACTGACACTGCAGCAGTTTTTTTACTCTTAGGTACTGTGAATTATTTGTGTTGTAAGGATCAAGAGTTACAGTGCTACAGATAGGTATGTCTAAAGCAAACTTGAAAGAGTCTGATACTCAGTAATCTGAGGGTTATGGACCCCATGAAGGTCCATATACAATTCTCAAAACAGGAGTTTAGAAAATTGTCTACTTTGTCCTCCACAGAGAAAATCTTCTTTAAGAACAGGTCTGAATCACATCAGTGAAACTTTTGTCTGATTTTTGTAGCTTTACCACTGATTCCTGGAAACTATAAATCTGTAGTGGTGCTCACCCAGCAGCACCAATTTCATGTGCAGGAACATTTGTAAGAGTAGATCCTAAATTAATATGCATTGGCTTAAATCATTTCCCTTGAAAATGCAAATTTAAACCATGAAACAAAACAATAGAAGATAACTCCCTTTACCAGATAAAAGTTCACCGGGAGTATAGTTTGTAATTTATAGTTCAAATTATCACAGAATAACTGAGGTGGGAAGGTACTTCCAGAGATCATTGAATTCAGCCCCTGCTCAAAGCAGAATCAGTGAAAACAGGTTGCTCAGAGCCACACACATTTGTGTTTTGAATGTCTTCAGGAATGAAGACTTCACAATGTCTCTAGGCAACTTGTTCCAGTGTTTGACTCACAGACAGTAAAAAACATTTTTTTTTTTAGTTTACATAGATTTTCTATCTTTGCCGTCTTTACTCACACCATCAGGTATACACATTGCTAAGATCCCCATGAGCCTTCCCTTCCCCAGGCTGAACTGTCTCAGCTCTCTTGGCATCTCCTTGATGCTCCAAGCCCTTAATCATCTTTGAGTTCCTTTGCTGGACTTAGTTTTCCTTGTCTCTTGTACTGGGGAGCCCAGTGTTAGACACAGTACTCCAGGTGTATCACACCAGTGTTAATTTGAGATACCACCTCCCTCAACCCACTGATGACACTCCACCTAATGCAGCTCAGAAGAATGTTGGCTACCCTTGCTGCAAGGCTCATGTTCAACTTACTTTCCACCAGGACCTCCAGGTCACTTTTTGCAAAGCTCTTTCCAACTGATGTAGTTGCTTATTATCAGCTGCCAACTTAGCACTGTGCAGTCCCTTACTATTCCACTCCTTGTCCCCATGGGATAGGGAGAATCAACAACAAGTAGAACTTGTGTGTCAAGATAAGAACAGTTAAATAATTGAAATTAAAATAAAATATAATAATAATAGTAGTAATAATAATAATTTAAATGAAAAGGAAGATAACAAAAAGTGAAATAAAAGCCCAGAAAGGCAAGTGATGCAGAATGCAATTGCTCACCACACACTGACCAATGCTTAGCTGGGTCTGGGCAGTGATCCATCCCTCCCAGCCAACTCCACTTGGTTTGGTACTGGGCATGATGTTATATGGTATGGAATATTCCTTTGGCCAGTTTGGGTCAGCTGTCCTGTCCCCTCCCAATGTCTTCTGCCCCGCCAGCCTTCTTGCTGGCAGGGCATGAGAAGCTGAAAAGTACTTGACTTAGTGCAAACACTACAGAGCAACAGCTAGAACCATCAGTGTGTTTTCAACATTATTCTCATACTAGATCCAAACCACAGTAATGTACCAGCAACAAGAAAGAAAATTAACTATTCCAGCTGAAACTAAGACAGCTGGTTGGCCCCCAATGTTCACTGATACTTGGAGTTACTCCTCTCCAGCTACAGGATTTGGCACTTCCCCTTGTTGAATTTCATGGGATTCATATCTGCTCAATTCTCCAGTCTGTCAAAGTCCCTCTGAATGGCAGTACACCCATTTGGTGTATCAATCACCTCATATCATCTGCAAATTTGCTGGGGGTGCAGCCTGTTCCCTTGCCTAGGTGATTAATGAAGATGTTGGACAGTACTGATCCCTAGGGTACACCTCCAGTCACTGGCCTCCAGCTAGGCTTTTGTGCAGCTGATGTCAATCCTTAGATTGTGGTAGTTCAGCTAGTTTTCAACCCACCTAACTGCTCATTCATCTAACCTATACTTCATCAGCTTGTCTATGAAGATGTTATGGGAGACAGTGTCAAAAGCCTTTCACACCATCCACTGTTCTCCCCTTATCTGCACCCAATCATTTCATCATAGGTGGCTATCCACTTGGCCAGACATGCTTTCCTCTTCAATCTATGCTGACTGCTCCAAATCACTGTCTAGTCCTTCATATGTTTTGAAATGGCTTCCAGGAGGATTTCCTCCATCTCCTTTCCTGATATTGAGGTGATGCATTACCAGCTTGTATTTCCCTGAATTCTCCTTCCTGCTCTTCTTGAAGATAGCAGTGACCTCTGCTTTTGTTCAGTCCTCAGGAAACTCTTCTGCTCACCATGACCTCTCAAAGATAATAAATAGTGGTCTCACAGTGACATAAGCAAGCTACCTTGGCACTTGTGGTGGCATGCTTGCAGGCTCAGGTAGTGAGTCTATATTCCTCCTTAGTCAAGTGTCCAGCCTTCTCTTCTCCAGGTTCAACAACCTCAACTCCCTCAGCCTGTCTTCTCAGGAGAGGTGTTCCAGCCCTCTGATCATTTTCGTGGCCCTCCTCTGGACGTGCTCTGTCAGGTCCATGTCCTTCCTGTACTGAGGGCTCCAGAGCTGGACACAGTACTCTTCAGATGAGGTCTTACCAGGGCAGAGCGGCAGAATAACCTCTCTTGATCTGCTGGCCACGTTTCTTTTGATGCAGCCCAGGATGCAACTGGCCTTCTGGGCTGCAAGTGCGCACTGTCTGCTCATGTGCAGCTTCTCATCTTCTAACACCCCCAAGTCCTTTTCCGCAGGGCTGCTCTCTATAACCTCATCCCTCAGCCTGTATTGATAGTGAGGATTCTTCCAACCCAGCTGCAAGACCCTGCACTTGGTCTTGTTGAACCTTATGAGGTTCACTTGAGCCCATTTCTCCATCTTGTCCAGGTCCCTCTGGATGACATCCCGTGCCTCTGGTATGTCTACCACACCACTCAGCTTGGCATAATCTGCAAACTTGCTGATGGTGCACTCGATCCTGCTGTCCATAACATTGATGAAAATATTAAACAGCACTGGTCCCAGTATGGATGCCTGAGGGACACTGCTCTTCACTGATCTCCATCTGGACTTCAAGACATTGACCACTACCCTCTGAATGCAACTATCTAGCCACTTCCTTATCCACTGAACAGTCCACATATCAAATTCATCTCTCTCTAACTTGGCGAGGAAGATGTTGTTGGGGACCATGTCAAAGGGCTTTTAAAAGTCCAGGTAGATGACATCCATAGCTCTTCCCTTGTCCATTGATGTAGTCACTTCATTAAAGGAGTGAAGGCCATAATGTGTAAGAATATTTCTAATACCAAGGAAAAGAGACATTCAGGAACAGAATCAGTTTAAGGAGCAGCTCTAAGTTATTTAGGTCATTATGGATTAGGAGCTTTACAGTAGCTGCCTATGAGAAATCAAGCGATTTATTCATACAGCACTGTCAGCTGCAATCCTCTTTTGGCTCATTTGTCTCCTGCTGTAATTGTTTCAAAGGGGATGGTGTGCACAGCAAAGCTCCCAAGAGCTTTACTGTACTAAAATAGACTATATAACAATTTTTGGCATGAAATAACGAATACCCAGAGGGCCTGATCCTATGTGGTCCTGACTATTTCATAGAAGACACGAAGTATCCACAGTACCTTGCCAAGTGAGAGAAATTTAAGACCTCTGGGTGTCTCAGAAGAGCTCAGAGGCTTCTAATACCTGACTGATATGCTGAATTAATCAGATTATTGGTGCAATGGGTTTACAGACTAGATCATATCACAGTCAAGTCATAGTCATACTCTGTTGTCAGTACATTTTGCATCTGGAGAGGCTGAAAAGCAGTCATGCACAAGGAGATGCTTAATTATGAGATTCCTGTTCATGGCCATGGAGGTGAGCTCTGCAATAGCATGGGGGCTCTAAAACCGTATGGTATGCTGGGTAGTTTATCTGCATAAAACATCATTATCAGTAAATGACACATGCCGAGATAGTAATGAATCACCTGCATGTCTGCAACTGTCCCCTTTCTCTGATATTTCTGATCTGTGTTCCTCTTTGCAGTGTCTCTCTATAGCAGACTATAAACAGGATTGCTAAACCCTTCAACAGCCAACAGATCACACCCTGAAGCACTCATGTATCAAGGCTTTTGTTCAGTCCAAGCAAGTTTTCTTTTCAGAGAAAATTAAATACCCACTTGGGACTCAGATGATAAGAATGAAAACTGGTATCAGCTCTCATCTCAGTCACAGATGCTACTATGTTCAGCATAGGTGAGCTGTGAGGAAGTGAGCAGTGACTTCAGCTAGCTTGATAAAAACTCTACAACACTGGATACACTATATAGAAACTAGAGACTAAAATGGCATTAAAGCTGCCTTACTGGTGATAGGAACAATGTCTTCTTGACTGCCAAGATAAGTTTGAAAGAACAAAAGTGCTCTTGGGAAGGTGTAGAGTGTTTCACAAAACTCAAAATGATCCATCTGGAGATGGGGAGGCTTTCTGGTCACTACCATGATGCCTCGAACATGCCTGGCCACCATGCAATAATCTGGGATGACCAGTGCTAGTAGCTTCTGTTTCCTGAGGCCCCACTGACAGTTTTTATAAAGAAAGTACTGATCTAAACTGAGCCCTACTCAGAAGTAGAAAAAAAGGCTACAGAAATTATTATAAGCCTCAAAAAAAGGCCTTTAAAATAAAAACAAAAAAAAACCTCAAACAAGCAAAAAACCCCAACCCCAAACAAATTCCCTCAATCTTGAGAACAGCTGCAAGAGACACCAAAGTTGTGTAAAGCATCCAATGTTGATGGAAATTTTTAACATCTCCCTGGGATGCTTAGTAAGTCTGCTTCCCTTGGGTATCTGTCTATCCAAAAAGGGAGGGCAGATCCTACACTGATGTTTTGTGGCCTGAACAGTTGCACTGAAATCAGCGTTGTTGCTCAAGGAGACAGGATTTGCTCACGTAACATTTATCTGCCCAAGAATAAAGTGCTTTAAAATTATAGATGATTTCCTGAACTTCCACCCTGTTTTCTCTCTTCCAGTGACACTTTAATGTTTGCAGAACTCACTCTACTCTATTGAAGAGTTTTCCATGGTCATTCAAGATTCAGAATTACAGATAGACATGGTGGTACCCAGTCATTACCAACGCTTACTGTATCATACCAGAGAGCAGCCCTCAGTATTTAAATACAAGAGCATAGCATGCAAGTGAAATGCAAGATGAGTAATGACTCAGTTTAGAGAGTTTCTAAATAAGCAGCAACCCTACCCCTGTCACTGATTGCAGAGAGGCAGAGATTGCAGAGAGGCAGAGACATATTGAATTGCATACCTATTACCTTTTGGGGACACATCACAATGCCATTCACAGGAACAACTGAAACATTATTATTGCTCCCTGTAAGAGAAAGGTCAAGAAAGAAAGGAATTGCTTTATACCTGCAGAGATAAGGGTTGGGTTTGTAGTGTTTCTGTGTGTTTTGGTTTTGGATTTTTTTATAAAAAAGGCTTTTTTTTTTTTTACCGCTTTTTCTTCCTGAGAAAGTATAATGCTTCTGGACAGTTTTACTTAGAAATATATTTGCATCTATTGTTAATAATAATTTAAAAAATCACTTCCCTAGGCACATTGTAAATGTATTGCTACAGCATTTCACTTGTATGAGGAGCTAAGTCCAAGATCCGACTATATGTCCATACTGTCCCCAGTTACAGCAGCTTCTACGAATAACAATAGCCATTAATAACATAGCAAAGCCCAGAACCCTCATTGGTACTCATTTTTAGCCAGAACCAGGGTCTCATTTTTCATTACTGAAACCAAAACCATAGTCTTTATCCAGATCTAATGTATCCTTGCCGCAGAGAGACAAAGGGATAATCTGTTCTGATGGAAGACCTCTACTAACTTCATGTGGTGCTATTATAGCTGTGATGGCCAAAATCTGCCCTTGTGCAGCCCACACAAAAACACTGCAAAATATTGTCACAAATGTAAAATACCAAGAAAAGGTGTATCCTGTTCAGAGCAAGCATTTTTTATAAAAGCGGTAGACATTTTTGCCTGATGGAAGGTTTAAGCAGAGAGGTCTCTTGATGAGAGAGCCAGCTCCTCATCTGGTGTATTCCAGCCAGGCTACATCAGAGTTTCTGCCTCAAAAAACTCCGCTTTCAGACACACAATGGCTCAGTGGAGCATGTAGGTCTGCGTGTTCCTCCAAGAGCAGAACCAGGCACTGAGCTGACCATTGGCCACATCAATCAATGTGACTGCATCTTTTCTCAGACCAGCAAAAGGAACTTGGATGTTAAATGTTGGTTTTAATACAATAGGATTTAGAACAAAGCCATGGTTTAGAGAATTCAGAGATGAAAATATGCCCACCTTCTCCTCGCAGCACAGATTCACATCCCTTTAATCTTGCTCACAGCAACTTTTTGAGCTTTCCCCACTCTTGGCAACCTCCACGTAGATTCCTTGGGACACCAAGAGATTTTTTCTTGCTGTCCTGAGACCTGACTGTACTGGCTGTCTTTTGCCCTTTTGATCAGTCCCCCATCATTCGCCTGGCTCTCTCTTTGCTGCTTCTCCTTCCAGAGGTCTCTGATTGCCCACCACCCTTATTCATGTTCCAGAAAAGGAGCAACTCAAGTGTCTTTCTGAAAGGAACCACTTGACCCCAAAACAACAGCTAAGAGGCCACTTTTCTTCCTGTTGCCCAGAGACAAGACTTTGAAAAGGGAATAAGACACAATAAAAATGTTTATAAAGAGAGTGCTGGGCTTGACCTCCTTCAACCTTCTACTCATTATTTAGCCTGCTCTCAGCACAGTGCTTCAGGGCTCAACAAGAAAGGCTCCTGCGTACTGAATGCTACTCAGACTCTGGACAGTGGCCAGGTCTGGTCCTGAAAACCTTATCTCAACAGGCAAGACAAGTGAACGTTAGAGATAAGCTGGATAGGTAACACTGTGTTGATCTCAGTCCATCTGATGAAGGGTTTCCAGATTGGGATGTTTGGCCATGTTCTGAACTATAAAAAAAAAAGAAAAAAGAAAAAAGTCCTTTCTGGTTTTGCATATATACATACATACATTCCTTTTATATATAAAAAAGGAATGCCAGAACATGTTGCTGAGCAGCTGAAACTTTCTATTTTTCTTGACTCTTCCCTTATTATAGCTTTTTATGAACACTTTAAAAATAAGAATGAATCACTAAGTAATTCAGAAATCCCAAAGTGGGTTAGTTTTTATCACCTTTTGACCACTTTTATCCTGGTTTTAGCACTCTTTTTAAATAAAAAAACCCCAACCCTACCCATTTTGGAAGTCATTTCACAAGGAGACAGATACCTTTTTCACTGGGAATGATGCTCCCAGCCATGATTTTGGACCTGATCTGTAACATAAGTAAGAGAGCCATCAGCTTTCATGGCAGAGCCAGCATTTCTTTTCTTTGTGGAAGTGGGATTGCATGGAAGGGTATAAGTAAATTAGAAGGTCAACATAAGCTTTGCCATTTGTGATTGCTCATAGGTTCAAAACATCATACAAATTAATGCTGAGGTAGGGAACTGTACTTGGAGACCTGTAGTTGAACCCTTAAGCCAAAAATTTTGTAGTAATTAAGATCAATTCTCTCTAGCAGCGGCATAGCAAAACTCAATGCAAGGAGAGGAAGTAATTTTATTTTGAAACGTACAGCAACACTCCCACATCCACCTTTTTACAAGTGCCATGCTGTATATTCAAATAGCTTGTTTACTTATAGCTATGTTTATCCAATTGCTTTGGCCATGTTTCCTTGCAGCACGAAGAAAAAAGGAACGTCAGCACATGCCATCTCCTCATCCTTAGGTTAGCCTTCAGGTGCTGGTTTTGGATAATGCTTTCTTGTACTATTTTGATTCTGAAAATGGTTGTGATCTTTTGCCTCTCCCTTCAGTCCCACTTCTGTGAATCACTATGATTTCCTTATTAAAATATCTAGTCTTTTTACCTGGATGTTGCTGAAAAGGCTATGTCCTTTTCTTCTCAACATCACCTCTTAATAGCATAGGCAGTTAGGTGATGATCTGTCCTTTCAGGATGTCCTTTGCTTGAGGTTGTTCTTTGTTACCTGTTCTGGGTATCCTGATAGACTTCAGATAGATGTGCTGGGAACTAAAAAAGGTGTCATTGTCACCTGCCTTGCCAACAGCCCATCTCCTGCCATCCCTTGCGGTTCTTCCACACCCAGATGGTCCCATTCATTTTCCATTTGGAGCAGTTTTAATGCTGCTATTACAAACCTTTATAATCCTAATGGATAAAACAGAGCTAACACCAAGTTCTGTTTTGCCAGTCTCTTTAATTAAAAAATAAAATAATCATCCTATAAACGTTAAAGCTAAAAAATCAGCCCCTAGCAATCAGGAAGAAGGAATCATCCTATTTCTACTACTTTCATCAGGGCAGAACACACAGAGAACAGATATGTTCTGTAAAAAGAAGCATTGCATTGCTTATATTTTATCCTCTCACTGCTGAGTTTTATGTATTTCATGTAGTCTTTTAGTCAATTTCTTGTCATTGACTTCCACACGTAACACCCCACCCCCCCAAGAAAAAGAAAATACTACTGGATGCAGTTTCTTGCAGTTATTATCCTGCTGAAATTTAAACCTGTGTAGATAATCTCAAGGTTAATAGAGGGCTTTGGTAAAGGAGGGAGAAACATAACTGAGTGACAAAATTCACAGCCTCAGCAGCCTTCTTAATATACAAGATTTAAAAAGAAATCCTGGTGCAAAGTGACAGTACCATACAGACTGCAGACTGACTCACCCCATCTGCAAATGCTGAGCTTTTGGAGTATTCCTCCTATGCCTAAACACTTACAGGGTGAGGTGAGAGAGTCCCAGAATAGAATCAGCATTTTAAAAATGCTCAAGAAACTTACCAGAACCTTGGTGCAGAATTGAGGCTGGAAGCAAGAAGTGGCGCAGTAGGACCAAGGGCAGAGTCACGAGCCAAAAGTCAGGAGACTGTTGCTTTGAGTACCATGGTTTCCAGGTGAAGTAACAGCCTTCCAGAGGCCATGGCATATCTGCTTTCAGGAAGATTTATCTTCTGAGATACTCTAGTTTCCTTCAGTCAACAATGCTAATGAGAGGAAAAGTCTTAGGGAATCCCATGTACAGTCCTGTACTATTTATTTTGGCTAAATGCTAAACAGAACAATAGTAGAGGTGGTAATTTTGTATTATATTACTGTCACAAGTGTTAAATAGGTAAAGACAATAAAAGAAAAGGTAATTAATTGAAGCTTTAAAAAATCCACGTTGTATATATTATATCTCCTTTGTTAAATATAATTGTAATTATTCTAAACAATTGGTTAGTGTTCTTGGAAATTTTTCCCATCATACATGCAGATAATAAAGGGTGGAATTGCTGGACATTTAAGAATGCATCATGTTTTCCACACTTCCGGAATCCTCCTAGAACTTTCAATATCTTTGGTGCTTACAACAGTACTTAAAATTTATTACCTGTCATATTGCTAAAGTGCAGCCCTTCTACACAACCCTAAAAAACAGTCTCTACTTAATGAGGAAAGTCAGAGACCCCAGGGATCACTTCAAGTATAAACATGCATATATATACATTAAAGTGCAAATAACAGAGTGTGCTTGAAGAAGAGACGAACTATCAACCTAGTGAGATGTTACCATCAGAGAGAGATATTAATTCAGTTTGTGCCTCTCATACTAAAAGGTATCTGCTGGATTAGGTCAGCAGATCCAAATGAAATGATTAGAAATAACTGTAAGTGTCTTTTGTCTTCCAGATAAAGAAAAATTCTGCATGTTCCTCCATAACCTGTAGAGAAAGGTTTCAACCTCTCCTGCCCCACATGTGATTGAGAGAAAACTGATGTTCTATTAACCTAGTGACCACCTCCTAATGTGGAGGGCCGTTCATAGCTTCAGCAACTTGAAAAAACATTAGGAAGAAGTCTCTGCTGTCATTTTATATGCAGTTTATGGTGCAAAGTTAGACTGACAATTTCGTAAGTTAAAATTCACTTTTGTGTTTCAAGTTCTCAACACAGAGCAAGGAGTCATCATGATGATGTGGCCATCTCCTTCATAAATCAATCACAGGATTCTTGTGCCAGGGGAAGTGCTCAAGCCAGAAAAATCACCCAGTGCTAGGGATGAAGACTTTAAGGATTTATTACACTTCCTGTTGAACAGATGTAGTTTTTGTCCACCTTAAGTATTAGTTTTCAAAACATCAAACTTTAAGTAAGTTTGCTGGGCTAACACTCACCTCTGTTTCTCCTGTCATAACCAGTAAATACTTACATTATATATTAACCTTCCTTGATAAGCTTAATCAATTGCACTCGATCTTCAGAGGTCCCCTCCGACCCCTAACATTCTGTGATACTATGAATTGGGCCCCTACTTGTTCACTGCAAGGTCTATTTGCCAAACCTGTAATTATTCTCCTGAGCTTGTTTCCCATTAGAAGCTACTCCAGATAGCACATAATTTATAAGTAAAAGCCACTAAGGTTCTTTAAAAAGGCACATTGAAATTACAGAGACCCACATCTCTGTATTTTCTCTTCTTTGCAGGCAGTAATTTGTTTCCAACCTTCTGTGCTCGCCCACAGCCAAGCTTAGCCTCACCCTACAACTTCTGAGGATCTGGATGCATTTCAGCAGGTCAAGCTGTATCAGAGCCTCAACCATCACAAAGCACAGCAGTACCTCCTCACATCTAAAGTTTACCAACTCTTGCAGTTGCATCCTTTCTGGCCCGTGAGAAAGGAAATGCTTTGTCTGGTGTTCAGACAAATATGCTCCTGAATATACTTTGTGTACTTGGTTCAGAATCGCAAACGAAAGTTGAGAATCCACATGTCATGTTGGCCACATACTAGCTCTGTCAGGCTGACTGACATTTCTCTGTGCAACTCTG
>WTSP01013634.1:3423-19695 GCA_025331215.1 Actenoides lindsayi | reverse complement strand
CCATTAAATTCATTTCATAGATGTAGAAGAAGAAACATTACGTAAAATGCTCCCATGTCACCGCTGTAAGATTCAATAAGAATTCACAATACTAACTGAAAATGTATTTTGCATCATGACAATAGTCAGCTGGCCTGTGGTGAATGCTCATAGCCTTCTGGGCATAAGTCCTCCGACCTGCACACTGCAGGTTTTTTGTTGTGTTTTTTGGTGTTGGTTGTTTTTGTTGGTTTTGGTTTTTCTAAATAAAGGGCAAAAAAGAAAGGATCATTCCACCAACTCTACCTTTTGTATTTACCTGAGAACTTTTAATGTAGATTGATCCCAGTTCCTGTGCCACTCATGAACTACTTCTACATTCATGTAAACCATTGTAGTTCAGAGCTCCAGCTTTTTCAGCCCACAGCTTCCTCTGACTTCAGCTGTGCCTGACAGCAGTTTTGAAAATCCAACCCACAATAACTCTTATTTCTAAAATGTTTTCGATCTGAAGACTGCAGAATTTTCTATCAGTGTTAATTTATCCTCACAACAGCTCCAGAAAGACAGAAAAATGCATCTTCAGCCAGCACAGCTGTATGCAAAGTGAACATCTGTCCACTGCCAAATTCAGTTTAGCTAATAATAAAAAAAACCCCACACTTTATTTTCTCTCCCAGACAGGACCAGACTGCAGGGGAAAGCCTGGAAAGGATCTCCACACTTTAAAAAGGGAAACAGGGAGAGCCTGAATTTCCTAAGGTCACTGAGGCAACACATGGCAGTGCTAGGAAGAGAATGCAGCACTCCAGCAGCCGAGATACCATCTTCACAGCCAAAAATGGATGGTTGTGCTTTGCCGTGTGACTGCATTAGCTCTGTTGTGGCGACATAACAGCAGACAGACCTAGGCTCTGTGGCTTTTGTGGCAATAAAGTTAGATAAGGTTAATTTCTGGTTGGCAGAGATGTTGTCTTTTTGTAACTGCACGATGGCAAAAGCTTTTCTTGCCATATTTCAATAACAAGAAGCTAGGTAATGTGAATTAGCTAAATCAGTGCAAAGCACTGCTTTTTAGAGGGGGTAACGAAGGTGTACTTTTTTTTTGTAACTATGGAAACCGCAAAATAGTCCTGCTGCATGCTGACCTGTTGCTGTTCATATACTAGCTCACCCCAGGTTTTGTAAGACCCAGTTGGCTATATTTTTCAGTGTATACATTTATTAAGGTGCAAGGCTAAAGCCGCAAAGGGTCTTGGGCTCAGTACTGCAATGCTCAACTTTTAGGGGCTCTTTCAGCTTAGGAAACCCATAGCTCCACAAAAGCCACAAATGCTGCACAGCATTTCTGCACAGAAGTAGGTTGTGTGCAAGGGACCTACATTTCTGCTCCTTTCAAGGGATTTGGAAGATGACTCAAGGGTGGATGGACATATTTCACTCCCCTTCAATTTCACAAGAGGTAGGAGTGTGTGGAAGGATCCATACCCAGCAGTCCCTTTTAGTGCAACGTATCAGCCTAAGGAGGAGATAATTGTGTTAGACTTCCCCCCTCCTTTTCAAGCCTCAACAGTGCATTTAAGAGCAGTTCTGTGCTGCAGGAGATTAAAATTCACAGCCTTTTTCTATTTGTTTTTTGGTAGATGCTTGATAGATGACCCAGGATTAATCTTTTGCAGCAAATATTTGCTAAAATCTACCCTATTCACTGTTTTACAATACCAAGGGCCACCTGTCAAATCTATGTCCCTTTTGCAAGCCACAGAAAGAAACATAATTATGTGCCAATTCATTTGTGCATTAATTTTAGCATGCAGCAAAACCCTTCTCTACTCAGCCTCGGCTACTGCAGCAACACCCTGTACTCAGCAGAAACCTGGACTTCTGATAGAAGTGGCACATTTTTATACCTTTATGCCTTGGTGTTATTCATACTGTGTACCATTTGCTACCAAAAGCCTCTGCATTTCTTAAAGCTTTGTCTCAGAAGAAGAAAGAAATCTGGGTCAAACTCCTCCATCAAAGCAAGCTGGTAGGGGATTTCAACCTTTGTCTTAGCTCCATGTCTTAGGTGACTGTTCTGAAGATTTAAGGGCACGAAGAAAACATTGTCCTCTTCGCTGTGTTTTGCATGATACTTTGTAACAACTAGAAAGCAAGAAGTTGTTCCTAGCCTAAGATCTACTACAGTAAATTAGGTCACCTCAGTTACAATGATGTACGCACAGAAAAGAAGTCTCTTCCTCTCATTGATAACATTGTTCCCTTGCCTACATTTGTCAGTTTGGAAATGAACCTAGAGTTACTGGCTATTTAAAGTGAAACAGTGAAACTCCTGATTACAAATGTCTGCGCTTTTTTTTTTTTAACCATTCAGCTGCAGCGAACAACTTAGGCATTGCTGTGAGCCTGACTCCTAGCCTCAAGATCTCACCCTCCCTAGTGTTGTCAGATACCAGGTTTTTCAACCCCCAGTCCTTCCTCACAGGTAGGAAGCACATCACAACTCATTAGTAATTTACTGCTACAGTAATTTTTATAATTACTGCCAGGAGGCCTCATTAAATTTGATCTAATGAATAAATATTGTATTTTTCAACGTGATTACCAGAACAGCTTAAGCTGAGTGCCATAAACAATTATTTTCTTCAATACGCAGTATGTCAGTGAGTATTGATTTTTATTTTGTAAAGAATTTACTGTATTCCTATACATGGCTAGTAAGTAATAAATAGCCAGCTTTCTCAAGTGTCAATTGCCATGGAGCAGATGGCAGAACAGAAATCGGGATATCTGTTGCAAAAAGTAAAATAATGCACATCAGTAAAGATAAAAGGTTTGTCTGGAGGTGAAGGAGGAGTGCTCCAGGGTGAGTCTCTCTCCTAGCCCTTGTGAAGGCAGCCTGCTTTAGTCCGGTATCTCTGATTTGTAAGTCAGAGACACCAAAATATCGGGATGTATTAGCAGGATGCAACAAAACCTTTTATCTCAGAGAGCTAACACGTGAACAAACCATGCCTTATGTTTCATTAGCTTTTAGATCAATTGATCACATGAAACATTTTTCTAACAGGTTTAGGACAAATAAAGAAATATGTAACATGCTGAACATAAACCTATAGTTCAAACCGAGGCTGCAAAGTATATCTACTTTCCAGCATCATTTACACCTTCAGCAATTACAGACTTTAGCATACAAACCTCTTTGAACTGTAACAATAGGCATGAATTCGCAGCGTCTTGGGATATACATCAGAGAAGCTCAGAATCAGGAGAAAACCCTTGACATTTCTGTCATCTAAGAATGTTTTCTGCACCTCCAGCTATATGGTACCACACTAGATAGTTCCCATTCCATAGCTCGAGCACTACCTAAATAATTGTACAGTAAATGTATCTACATTTATCAACTGCCATCACTTTTTTTGTTTAACCAACTCTTTAATTTAGGGCAAGAGAAAAAGGTGTGTGGGTAAACCCAGGGTCACTGAGGGCAATTCATATACCCTCAAAGGATTTTTTCCTATTTAGTGGACATTTTTGAATGAGCTGCATTTTCTTCCATGGTTGTTTTGTTTAAGGAAACCTGGGGAGTCTTGAGATTGTTATCTCAGTATCTCCTCCCATTCAAGTCTCCTTGCCGTGCCCAAACTGTCATCTGGACTCCACCAAATTTCACTGTCAGGAGTACATTGCAGTTACTGATTTGTAACTGTATGTCATCAGAACAGCCCCTCTGACTTTCACCAACATGCAACTTTTCCCTCTTACACATCGCCTCCAACTCAACTATAGGCAACTAACTCCACACAGGACCTTAAACTAGGTCCACCTTAGTTGCTGCTGCACTCCATAGCATCTGTATTTCATGACACTTAACATTTGATCTCATAAAGTCACTTTAGTACCTTGTTTTTTGTTGTAACAGATGCAGAGAAACCTCAGTCTCACCAGCACCAGCTGACAGGTATTTGTGCTTCCAGATAGAATCTTAGATGGTAGAGTTTGGAAGGGACATCTGGACATCATCAAGTCCAACCCCTGTGCCAGAGTGGCATCACCTGGGGCAGGCCACACAGGAACATATCCAGGCAGGTTTTGAAAGTCTCTAGAGGAGACTCCACAACCTCTCTGGACAGCCTGTTCCAGTGCTCCATCACCCTCAAAGGAAAGTTTTTTCTCATGTAGAGGTGGAACTTCCCACATTTCAGTTTGTGACCACTGCCTCTCATCCTATCACAGGGCACCACTGAACAGAGACTGGCCGCTTGTACTTGACACCCACCCTTCAGATATTTGTAAACATTCATGAGATCCCCTCTAAGCTTTCTTGTTTTCCAGGCTAAAAAGCCCCAGGGCTCTTAGCATTTCCCAGAGATGTTCTAATCCCTTTATCATCTTCATAGCTCTCTATTGGACACTCTCTAGTATTTCCCTTTTTCTCTCAAACTGGGGAGACCAGAACTGGACACTCCAGTTGTGGTCTCACTAGGATAGTGTAGAGGGAAGAAGAATCTCCCTGGACCTGCTGAACACACTCGTTTTCATACACCCCAGGACACCACTGGCATTCTTGGCCACAAGGGCAAATTGCTGTCCCATGGATAACTTTTTCTCCACCAGGACTCCAAGGTCCTTCTCCATGGAGCTGCTTTCCAGCAGGTCTACCTCTAACCTGTACTGGTGTGTGGTGTTACTCCTCGCCAAGTGCAGGACACTGCACTTGCCCTTGTTGAACTTCATTAGGTTTACCTTTGCCAAGCTCTCCCAGTCTGTCCAGGTCTTGCTGAATGGCAGCACAGCCTTCCGGTGTATCAGCCACTCTGCCCAGTTTCATATCATAGCAAACTTGCTGAGGGTACGCTCTGTCCCTTCATCCAGGTCACTGATGAAGATGTTGAATAAGGCTGGACCCAGGCTTGTTCAACTGTTGGAATAGGCTGTTGAACAAAACATTACCTCCTCATCTCACTAGTGGTGGGATTTGGTGGCACTTGCCGAATGATCCTTGCACAAAGAGCAACTAGCTACAAGCCAGCTTCTCTTCCCCATTTGCATTTTTGGCACTCCATGTCCCAGAAAGACACTAACCACAGCCCTGCAGAGCTCAGTTCAATTACAGGTGAAAATAACAGTAATGATGCTCCACACTACTGTCTGACACCTCCAATACCTCTCTTCTACTCCAAGGGCTTTATTTTCTGAGGGAACAACACGCCCGGCAAACACCAAGAAAACATTGCTCAGAAATTAAGGCAGATAGAGGTCTAGGTACTTTTAACAGTGGGGAGGAGTTAAGCATTTTATACAAACCAAGTCATTTGTCATAGGGACTTCTGAGAGTCCCTTTTACAAAAGCCATGTCTTGTTGCACATTGTACAGCAAGCTGCAGTGTACCTGGAGGAGCAAGGCTGCTCCAGCAAGGCTGGCTTTTTCACTAGAGGCCAGGGAACATTTCAGATCTGGCAGGAATCACATTTCCTTGTAGATCCAACATGTTAAAAGTATAATGTGAGATCTATAGGGGGAAAACCAGAAGCTACATTTCAGCAGCTGGGCTTAATTAGCAACTTAGCTCAGCCTGGTACCAGCCAAACTGTTCATCTCCTTCCTCACTTTTCCTCAGAACTGACAAAAAAAAAAATAAATTTCAGATGCTAGACAGGAGTTTTTGGAAACTTGAAAACCAGGTAGAAAGAAAGGTCTAAGAAGTATCCTTGCAAGCAGGTAGTCTATCTCCAGCCTGTGCTTAGAAGGTACACAGGAAAAAAGCATGTTATTCCTTGCTGTGGGCAAGTCTGCATGTCTTGAGTAATATTAATTGTAATCATGTTAAGAACATTCAATTGTTATTTTTTTCTAAAGCAGGCTTTAGCTACATGGGTGAATGAGGTTTTGGTCTTACAGCTGCAGAAAAAAGTGACTTATTTAAGATTATACCAGAAGGCTTTGACAGAACATTGTGTGCCACAGTGGGCACATAGGTACCATATATACTGGTAAGTTTTTATTTTCTGGATGTACTCTTCAGAGCTTTGTAGTGCAGATGCTGTTTCCTAGCACAGCAACCATGTAAAAACTAGAAGTTACTTCTGCCAGAGAAAACTGGGATTATATCAAAGCAGTTCAGTTCCTCATAACAAAACCCCGTGCTTGGTTTCCAATACCAAAATTGTAACATCGCAACTTTTTCATAAGAATTAAATGGAAACAGAAATAAAGGGGGAAGAAAAAGCTTTTAGAGCGCTAACTCTCCACGGCAGGAGGAAGCCAGCATGGGCATTGAGCTCGGCACACTCATCCCCTTCTCCCTGCTGAAAGGGACACAAAAAGAATTCTGGCTAAGCATTTATTTTTCTGCTAATGTGAAAGTTTTCTTTTAAAGAGGAAGCAGATTGAACAGAGCACGAGAAAAGAATTTGACTCTGGCTTATTTCCAAAGGGTTTTTTTCCTGATGATTCACTGTTATCACTTATATTCACATTAGAACCAGCCTCAAAAAGAAATATCCAAACCCGAAACCAACTCCCCCCTACACCCAACAACAAAAAAACCATAGCACAAAAGCACTAAGAAATACAATCTTTCCTACTGCTAAATTCTGCTAATAAGCTATATAAGAAGAGAATCATGTAAGAGTGCCTATGTTCATTCACATTTGAGTAGTAACATAGCTAAGCCTCTAGATTTGGAACTGTAGAGCACATATAAAAATGTTGAATCTCAAGGCATTAAACAAAATGGTTGACACTGATTAAACTTGTTTTACTTCAGCTATGTAATAAAAAACATCTAAATATCACTGAGGTCTAAAATGTTTAAATTTTCAGTATAGTCTTTCCCTTATTTTCAAACAGGACTTTGTTTGGATATTTGCCATAGACTTCTGTTACTTAGACCTCTTCGCACAAACTGACACACAATTTAATTCTCCCTTCCTGCAATAATATTAACAGGCAGGTAAAAATATCAAGCTAACTTAAGCCCAAACACAAATCTATAATTATTAGTAACATTTTGTTTCATTTTCAGTAGATGTTAAGTTTTACCTGCAGACAGACATAATCCCAGGGAAAGACTGTAACTGAATTTATATTTTTTTTTTCTAGTTCAAGTGACCAGCACAAATACTTCTGAAGTACTACTAATAACGGAGACAGATGCAATGCCTTCTTACCCCATCCTGACGATTGCGTGACTTCTGATTTATTTTTCTTACATAACAGAACTGTCTGCCATCCTTGCAACCAGAGCTCAATCAATTCTAGCTGAAAGAAAGCCTGTACCAAACAGCAGTAAGCACATCTTGTTTAATATGACTATAGTTTTTTGCTCTAGACACGCTTTCATACAAATTCAATACCTACAACTTCTTATAAGTATCAGTCACAGTAAGATTCCCAATTTCCCTCTCACCTCCTAGATTCAGGACTCCTACCACTAGCATTGATCGTTACATTTTTAGGTTCAAACATGCAATTGCCCTCCCATTTGCTACCTCCGCCCCCAAAGGATTGTGAGCAGTGGTTTGACACCCACCTAGGAGCTCCAGGCTTATTACCTGGAAGAAGGGTGAGACACAAGCATGAAAGTGTGATGCTCTCCTCTCTTAATGTTTGGAGCCCATACACTCACGTACACCTAACAAAGCCCAGCACTACCTAGGTGCTGGCATTTAGGACCCCATAGACTGACCAGCCTACACTTGATAGACAAAGCCATATCTTATCTTTTTACTCACTTTTAGTCATGAAGCCAAGAACATGAAAGAACAGCAGGCAGCGTTTCCAAAATCTCCACACTAGCTTACGCCACTAGCCGTGCAAGAGCTGCACTAGCAAAAAGCCCTAGGAGAACAAACGGGTTTATGCCAGCAGAGGTCAGTGGGTAACTCTCTTGCCAAATGTTTCGGATGCACATTGTGTATTACAGATAAGTTTTCCAAGTCAGCTGTTACCTCACTCTGGAACACTGAAAGCCATCCTTGGACTAGATGCAGCCATTTTGCCCTTTTTGATCTCATTAGCCTACCCAACCAAATGATAATGCTGCTTTGTTATGTTACCATCTCCTTGCTTTTCTCTTAAAAACACCTTTTTAGGTTTCCGGCAGACAAAATAAAAGTGTATCAGCTCATGAGGCTAGGGAGAGGGTGTAGATTCCAAAGCTAATGCCTACTTTTAAAATTCCCTTTGTGGATCCCTACACTAATTTAACTGGTTAGGCAGCTGAACATGTTGCTCTGGAACATGTAGTGCATGTAACTTCATCAGCCTGTGAAGCAACACTTCAATGTTATTTCTGTAACTTAAATATAATGAAAAAATGTTTCCTTAATAAGTAAGGAAGACAAAAATCCTTCTCTCAAGCTCTGAAGAGACCTAACACTTCAATATTTAGCTTAATTAAATAGCCAGTGAAACAGGGAAGAAGCAAGATATACATTTAATATATACTAGTCTAAGGTAATCTTCTAATAGTAAGGAGGTTCTGGCCAATTACATCAGCAGGTACTGTATCACAGTAATGAAAAGTTTACTCACAAGCTTTGGGTTGTATTTACATATTTAACTTAAAAAAAAATTAAAAGGGAAAAAAAAAAAAGAATCTCTCACTAACCCTTCTGGCATACTTACTTCTCTCAGACTGTTACATAGCCACAGATGCCCTTCCCATCCACCTCCCATCACAGAACAAAAGTCCAAGGAATTTGAGTGCAAGTCACCGATTAAATCATTTCAGTGTTCTATTTCTAGCAGTTATAAATCATTACACCAGGCTAAAAAAAAAATAAATCAGAACTTATATACCGTGGCACAAAACTCACCTGGCCCTAGATATGTGAGAGATACAGCCTTTTTCAACAATTAAGCCATTCTACCCTACACACAAGCTTTGTTCTTCTGTTCTTCCTTTAGCAGCGATATTCTATTTCTATGCATCTTTGTTTTTAAAACTAACAGAGTTAGGAAACTTCATGAGGATCTTAAATTGCTGCTCATTTGATGCAGATCTAAACCATGAGGTCTTTTAACAATCTGTCAAACCAGTACCAGCTTAAGTAGCTGTGGTACAGAGGATTGGGGAAAAAGGACTGTAAACTAACATACTACACAATTACATACAAATTTATTCTCCCATCACCAGCAGTGTGATGAAAGGTAATGCATCTAAACAAAGCTTTTAGGTGAGAGTAACTGACATGAGGATTTTACCAGTAGAGAGTATCTGGGGACAGCTCAGTCACTCTGCTTCATCACTTCTTTCCCGTTTCCTCTTTGTGTAATCCTCTGCCAATCTCATGTAACTCCTCTCTCTAGACCCAGCTACACTGACACAAAAGCAAGCAGCACAAGTATTAAAAACAGTCTTCAGTACTGTCAGCTGCATCAAAGGTCCTTGGGTAATTCTCTGCTCCAGCAGAGAGCTCTTAAGACTTAAGAGTTGGTTTGGGAAAATAATTAAAAATATATATATTTTGCAGACACCTGACTCTCATATGTATCTGAAATTATAATATCCTCCTCATCCTCCTCAGCTCAGTAAGTGGCCATCTAGTTTTAAAACAACATAGGGGAAGGAAAAAAAAAAAAAAAAAAAAGCAGAAGGGTAAGCACATAATGCACACACATCTAGTTAGTCTCTGGCCTGAACTCACTCAGCATCTGTATGTATTTCTACCATCAGAAGTCAGTCATCAGATACCAAACAATTCAATCCAAGTGGCAATGAATATCAGATTCAGCCCAATTCAGGGACACAGGGCTGGGGAGAGAAAGGTGTCCCCAGGTATGATGAGAGCAAGCAACTCCTTTGTTTCACAACAAAAGTTTACCTGAAAGATAGTAAAAACCTAAGTACAGCTCTAGTGGACTTTTTAAGAACAGTAAGGAGGCAAACATTCTAACCCAGAAATTATTTTATTTTCAAAATAAAAAAAAACCAACTTTGTACAGAACATTGCAAATCTGAGTAAATCAAAATGCAGCAGTCTCCATGTGTCACAAGGGTTTGCTTTTAGCACAGCCCTTTCACACTCTAGCAATCAGAAAGCAAGCCCAGCAATTAGAGAGAAAAAAATAAAATAAAAAAAATCATCACTCTTATCTGTCAGAACATGTATTTAGTCTGGAGTTCATTCTTCAGGAAATGCACCTAGAGGGTAGAGCACTCTCCACCTCAGACTGCACAGCTATTCACACTATAAAAACAGACAAAGAGAGGACAGGAGATTTTCAATAGGACAGATGATTTATGAGTCAGAACTGCAAGTCTGAGACATAAATATCTTTTGTTTCTAAATTCCTCTCCTCCCCTCCTACAAACACTGATGTAATTCCCAGAAAGGTATAAACTGTGGAATCATCGTGTATACACACAGTGCAAGCAGAAGTCTAAACCCATGTTTTGTTCAAGTGCCCAATAAAAGCAAGTTGATTCTTATAAATAATCTACAGCTGAATAGTACAACATTGCATTCTAAACCTTACACAAAGCTTGTACAGTAGTTTCCATAACCGAATTAAGCACATTTATACACTTTGTGGTTCTCCAGATGCAATTTTTATGGCACCTTGTTTTCTACAGCACCGAGTACACAAGCCCACATGCACACAGGTTGGAATTCTTTAGCTCCATTTTTTCTGTACACATGCTTCATTAAAAACACCATACAAAATTATCCTTCTATGGCTGTACAGAGACAGGTAAGAAATATGGTTGGACTGCTAAGGAGGAGACCACAGCACTAACCACATCTGTAAGTGCTCATAAACTGTACACAAACCGTAATATCTCCCTTTTTATTTTTAAAAGCCTTTTTGATGAGGCAATTGTTCTTCATCTGTTACAACAACCAAGGGGTCTCTTAAGAACATTATCTATTTACATTTATGCTGCTCTATGCAACTGGAAGAATAACTCACTTCAAGCTGGACTGTAGCTTAGAAAGGCTTTGCTTTTCAAATTTTTTTCAGAGGCGAAAAATTGATGCTTCTGATTCCAGTGATTGTTTGTCATTGAATTTCATTACTGGGAGAAGGGGCAATGAGTTACCATCTTTCATCCACTTGTAGTTGGCCAACAGGCACATGAACCACTACCTCTCTACTTAACCAAGCCCTGGTCCAGAAGCATCCCCCTTCACCAGGACCAGTGTCTATTCTGCCAAGAAGCAGTTCTGCAGTTGCAAGAGCAGGGAGAAGAGAATCCATAGAACCAGTGATTTATCAAAGGGTACATTGTTTTAGACAGAGCTGTCACTCCACAATGTGTACCACCAGTATGTTCACATCATTGTCATCACTAGGCAATGCCAGTTAGTGCTGGTGCTGTGGAAGCTCTCAGCAGTGGCCTCCTCTTATCTGAGCAAAAATACAAGTGCCACCCTCAACTGCTTCTGCTGCATTTTTCAAGTCAATCAGAGAATCTCCCTTAAAATGGCCAATGTGCACTTTGAGTACTTCATGAAACCAAATATTAGTGCCTGGAGACTGCTCAGCTGCAACTTTATGGGCTTCCTATTTGAACTTAAGAATGTGTTGCTACTTTAGAAAATTCTCAGCTGCTACTTCATTATTTGTGTTCAGCGAGAGTCTGCAGCAGACGTTGGCCTGCAGTTAAGCACATACCCTTCCCTTCTTGGTTCTGTGGCAACAGTACCCTGAATTTTCAGAACATCTGTATCTTTGTGATAAACTTCAAAGCATAAATAAACCTGCAGCACAGATCTCTGAATGAATAAAACTCTTAACAGCTTAAAGCCCCATCTCCTTTCAGGAAAAAAAGTTATTGGCATGAAAGCAAGGACTGATGCTATTTGATTTGCAAAGTTGTTTAAAAAGAAAACAATGGCCTGTGGGCAAAGACCTTCATTAAACAGCTTTCCCAAGTACGACTCACACTGAGGTAAGTGAATGCTCTTTATCCATTTTTACCCAAAAGGGGAGGGAAGGAAGACACTGGCTTTGTCATCTCATTTGATTAAACAGTTCACTGTAGGCAATAACATGACACTGGTGAAAGAATATGTAATTTTAAGGCAGTCACAGCTTCAGTCTTCCATTCCAAGTTCTTGTTTCAGGCTGGAAGACAAGTAGAAACATGAGTAAGCTTGTAGCAAAACACTGCTTGGAAACTCTTTAGACAAACTAGCAGAAGAACGGACAATAAACATAGCTGAATTTGAGAGCCAAAAGACAGAAGTGGATGTGCCACTCCTTCTAGGTAATCTCAGATTCTGAAAGCAACATGTATCGATCTTGAGATTGACCTGACAAACCGGGATGTGGAGAGCTCTCCTCTCCCAGTTTTGAGCTGCTTATACCACTCAGAGCAGAGTCACGCCACTGACCGTATGGCAAGCTTACCTCTTCAGGTAGGCATGGACATTGTCATAGCCATGGTACTTGGCCAGATAGACCAGGACACCTGTAGCACATCGGCCATCTCGCTGTCTGCAGAAGCTACAGTTGCAGATTCCACGACACGGAGGGCACCTCCAGGTCTACACAAAACACATAACAAACCTTTTTAAATGAACTGGAATGCCAGACACGATTTACACCCAAAATTTAAGAGGGCCTTGCTCCACACCAAGTTCTTCAGTGAAAATCAGCACTACAGAAGTTGTCTACACCAGTGCAAGAGTAGAAATTCTTCAGTCTGTAAGGGATTAAACTCTTTTGCGTGCCTTGCACATAGCTACAGGAAGTATTCCTCTATCCTCAACTCCTGCACTACTTCCACAACCCACAACACACCACTTTGTCCACAACACAGTTCCTTTCCATAGGGCACTAAGCACTAATGCAAGGCAGAAGAGAACACTATTCTGATGCTCAAGCACAAGAGTGTTTTGGCCGCTGCTCTGCTCTCATAGTTTAATCCTGCAAATAAAGCTATAGAAATAGCAACTACAATGCGTTCTACACAACAGAAGGTTCTGTGTTTCAGTTTGAATCAAACCAGGACTGCATTACATGCTATGCAGCACTGTAATCAGTTCCCCTGCTAAACCTCTTTCACTATGCACATCTCTGCTCAAATTATGCAAAATAAAGTTAATATTCAAACTAGCCTTACCGGATCCAGCAACGCCGTTCTGACATCTTCCCCATACCGATTGCGGAGGCACGGCCCACAGAACTGGCCCCGTACTCCTACACAATCGGGATTACGACAATTTGTCTTGGTGTCTATGGTTTTTTGGCGACACTGATGACAGGTGGATCCCTAGAACATAAGGAGAACAGTTCAGGAAGCAAGACATTAAAGATGGCTCTTTAGTTAGGGGTATAAAGCATTTAACAAACAATCTCTGAGGGCTATGGGTGCTTATCCTGAAGCAGAAAGCCACCTTGCAAGTTTGAACCAAGACTGTTGTAACATTGCATCTTCAGCATCTGTTCACCACTTTCCTCAGCTAGTATCACCTAGGTACTACAGTTGTTCCAGGGTGAAAGCAAGCTAACTGGCTTGGTAAAGGCCATTCTACAAATTCAGGGAAAGATAAGAGATGACGTTTCAAGATCTCAGGCACACTTCTCAAAATCACATCCTTCCTCTCAGCAACAGGGAGTCTGCTCTATTTGATGCTAAACCACAAGCAGGGAATAACAAGAAAATTACTTAAAAGTATGCATTTAATTGGGATATACTTACCATCGCCCTGTTATATACTTTATCTCTTGCAGATCCACAAATATTATTCAGCTCTTCTGCTGTTATCTCCTCAACTGGGCGCACAATGTGTGGAAAAGCCATAGCACCACGGTGACCCCTCCTGGGAGTTCGGGCTTCATGCTGAATAGTGAAGATGGAATACTTTTAGTACTAGTTTCAGCAAAAACTCTACATAAACAAGGTGGGGATCTTCAAAGCAGCACCAAAGTCTCTGCCAAAATCTCAAATACCCATCATGTATTTAAGCAAGAGGTAACAGATCTTTGCAAAGACATATAATATGGATGCAGCTTTAGCACCTTCATTTGATCTATCACCTTCAAGGTGCAGAAATGCTACTGGATCTTGCTTAATTCCTGCTGGAATGCAAGAGGAAGGTATTTTTCAAGGATAAGGTGGGGTGGAATGGAAAGCATATAACATGCTGTTTTCTGTACTTCTCAGGTCATGTCAATCATAATCGTGATCAACTCTGTATGAACTGTTCTGTACGAGTTGCTGTTTCCTTGAAGGGATACAAAGCTACCTTCATTATCAACCTGCAACAGAACTAGAACCTCAGCATACCTCCAGGTATTCTTCAGACACCTTTCTTCTTCTTACCAAGATGTACCGGTCATCATCTTCCTCTTCCGGTAAAGGAGTAGGAGGACCTTCAATCAGGGATCTGGATCTTGTGTGAGGCCGAGAAGTTCGGACTGGGTTCCTCCTCAAAGCATTTCTGGGCAATGAATGCCTTGGAAGTCGCTTTGGTCCCTGGTAAAGTTTAAAATCTCTCAATGAAACAAGTGAAACCCCAGACAGCTCCTGTCCCTACTATGAGTTCCTCCCTCTACAGACATGCCCTTCTTCTGTCTGTCCCAAAGATGAAGCCTCCCCCCTGTCCCAAATTAGAAAACACAAGGTTAAAACATCCTAGGCAAAAGCATCTTGGGCATCCTGATAGGTGCAGAGAAACAGTCAAAAGCAAGTTTGTGTCCATGCTAGTGTAAGGTCCAATAATTCCTCCACAGAGCAGCAGAACCCATCTCTGAGGATTTGCAACTTTTAATATTGTTAACCATCTTCACACAGCTTACAGGTAAATTAGCAGTGAAATTCATTACACTGCTGACTCACAACCCAACCTTCTTCAGGGACACAGTTAAGTCAAATGTCAGATTTTTTCTCCCAAGGCTCCAGATTCGCATAATATTCAGGCTTGAGCTTCAAAATCTGACCTGCCCCCGTGAGCTCCAGCCTTTACATAAATACATATTTACCCAGAAACTTGTTTGATTTTATTGGCCTATGAAAACACCTAACCTTCATGAATTAATCTGTTCTGCTTTAAGTGGCAAATCAAAAGGAAACTGCACAATGAGGACACCTGTTTTAGGAAGCAATAGAATACTGAACTGGTCCTTGATTTACACGGCTCATAAAGCTTTTTTAATTGAGAGTTCCATTTTGTAATGTTGGAATTTGACTCTCAGGAATTTGAAGGCAAATATAGTAAGTTTATACTTACATGACTGACAGCTGGAAGCGATTTTCTCCCATCAAAAATACCAGAAACATTCTGCAACTCAGCCATTAGTTTTGCAAGCTAACAAGGGAAATAAAAAGGAAGCAGAGCTTTAAAAGGGTGTTTATGTGCTATTACAGTCTATTAGATTAGGGCAATTGGCTAGAAGTACAATTACTTATAGAAAATGCAGTCACTCTTCAACTTTTTACTTTTATGTCTATTTATGTTCTTAGTGACTGCAAGTAATTTGAAAATGCTCAAACTTATTATGTTGAAGCCCTGTTCTTCAGGCTTGTAGCCTATGGATTTTTACTTAAGTACCTAGGCTATGGATTTTCACATGCCAGAAGACATAAAGCATCAGATTTAAATATTAGGAATGTAAATTCCTCTTAATACAGTCACATAGTTCCCATTAGAGTTAATTTGAACAACCACAAAGGTCCCCTAAGAGCCAAGGGCAAGGGGCTGAAGGAAGGGGATACCCCTAGGGAAACACTGAGTACTTGCCATTGCTTTGTTTTCTTTTATGTTTAAAGCTCTTTTTTCTAAAAACACAGCACCATTTTCTTCAGAGTCAGAGTCTGAATCTGGAGCAGGCATCAGCTTTTCAGGAAGAGCTTCCAACTCACTCTTCCTCCTCTCTGATCTTCGAGGTGGAAACTTCATGGCTACTTTTAAAGAAACAGGGCCTTTCCGCCTCCTCTGAGCTGCCTCATTTTCAGCACTTGTATCATTCTCCTCTGAATCCGATTTCAATTTCTGTTAACGAACCAGAATGGAAGCATATAAATTCAAATTATTTGCTCCACAGTTAAATACAGTTTGACAGTATTTTTTGGTGGCTGGTTAAAGAGTCTAAGTGGCTGAAATCCTGAAATCTAGACCTTTACATCTCCAGACCTGTGCTCTAGTTTTCTGTTGGTTTTGGTTTTTTCTTTTTTTTTGTTGTTTGTTTTTTTGTTTGGTTTTTTTGTTTGGTTTTTTTTTTCTTTTTTTTTGGGGGGTGTTGGGGGGTGGGAAAGGGAGGGGGGTAGAGAGGTGGGAAGGGGCAGGAGGAGAGCGGAGGAAGGGGGTGAAAAACTGTTAGGGAAAGCG